>PVKV010030225.1:0-22548 GCA_004027835.1 Alouatta palliata | reverse complement strand
TTTCCCCTTTCCCCTTTTCCCTTCCCCTTCCCCTTCCCTTTCTTTTCTTGCTTTTTCTTTTCTTCTTCAGGATCTCACTCTGCTACCCAGGATGGTGGGCAGTGGTAAGCCTCAATCTGCTAGGCTCCAGTGATCCTCCCACCTCAGCCTCCTAGTAGCTGGGATTACAGCTGCATGTCACCATGCTCAGCTAATATTTTTACTTTTCATTTTGGAGATATGGGATCTCACTGTGTTGCCCACTCCTGGGCTCAAGTGATCCCTCCTGCCTTAGCCTCCCAAAGTGCGGGGATTGCAGGTGTGACCCACCACACCTAGTGAGATTACAGGTGTAAGCCACCACACCTGGTCCGTAAGATTCTTTTGCTCAATATTGTGTTTATGAAATTCACTCGTTTTGTTCTGTGTAGTGTTCATTTACATTGTTGTATAGAATTCTGTTCTTTAAATACACCGTGTTTGACCCATTATGTTGTTTTCAGTTTGGAGCTGGTATAAACCCACTGCTGTGAATACTTTGTATGTGAACACCTTGTATCTGTCTCTCCTTGAGCACTTACAGGAAATGTGTCTGGTGCACACACTCAGGAGTGGGGAATGCTGTTTGCAGGGTATTCACATCTTCAGTAATACCAGTAATACCAGACTATTTTATTTATTTATTTTTGAAATGGAATTTTGCTCTTGTTGCCCAGGCTGGAGTGCAATGGCGCCATCTCAGCTCGCTGCAACTTCTGCCTCCTGGGTTCAAGAGATTCTTCTGCCTCCCAGGTTCAAGTGATTCTCCTGCCTCAGCCTCCCGAGTAGTTGGCATTACAAGTGTACACCATGACACCCAGCTAATTTTGTATTTTTAATAGAGACGGGGTTTCTCTGTGTTGGTCAGGCTGGTCTCGAACTCCCGACCTCAGGTGATTCACCCGCCTTGGCCTCCCAAAGTGCTGAGATTACAGGCAGGAGCCACCGTGCCCAGCCAGTACCAAACTATTTTCCAGTGTGGTTACATGAAGCAGGAAAGGCAAGACACAAACCTCTCGAACACTGAACTGAGGAAGGAAGTGGCTTTTTATTCAGCGTAGCTCCCGGCCGGGTGTGGTGGCTGACGCCTGTGTTCGAGAGGTTTGTGTCTCGCCATTCCTGCTTCATTACAACTTTTAATGATTATGTTTCTGTCAAAATTGTGTAAGTGGAAAATATCTTCCCTAATGTATCTCCAATCTCTAACATTATTTCAAATGATTTAAAAAACAAAACAAACCAAAATGCTTTTTTTACCTCTCTAGTCCTGATGGTAAATTTTATCTGTGTCGGTAGAAAGTAGGAATCAGATAATACAAAATAAACTGTAATGAAAATAACTGAAGTTAGAAAGTAGAATATTTAACTGGGGACAAGAGAAGGAGAGAACACAGCACAGAGGCCTTGTGTATAATATTAATAATATTAATAGCTGTTTAATGAAGATTTAGTGATTGATTAATCCATGGGTGTCTAACATACCTGTTCCATCATCCTGTCCCTAAGTTGAACTTTCCAAGCAAGTTCTGGGATTCCTCCTTTGCATTAGAACTGGATTGTATGGAAGCTAGAGTGGGAAGCATCTTATGTGTTTCATTACTGGCATCTAGAACCCTAGCAGGTCATTAATTCAATTAGACACTTGTATTCTTTGGTTTAAGATTGTAATATACTAAAAGTAGGAGTGAGTTTTATATTAATTTACAGGAATGTTCTGCAAATAAGCTGTAATTATTAGAAACAGGTTTGGGCCAGTCTGTGGAGGTCAGCATTGTTTATTTATTTATTTTTTTTGAGATGGAGTCTTGTTCTGTTGCCAGGCTGGAGCACAGTGGCATGATCTCAGCTTACTGCAACCTCTGCCTCGTACGTTCAAGCAATTCTCCTGCCTCAGCCTCCTGAGTAACTGGGAATATGGGCGTGTGCAACCACACCCAGCTAATTTTTGTATTTTTAGTAGAGACAAGGTTGCACCATATTAGCCAGGCTGGTCTCAAACTCCTGACCTCGTGATCTGCCCATCTGGGCCTCCCAAAGTGCCAAGATTACAGGCATGAACCACTACGCCTGGCCAGCATTATTTATTCTTAATGAAAACACCCAGGATCGCCCTTGGGCCTGTGTTACAGTGTTTGGGGTAAAAAACATAATGACAAGCTGAGTTGTATTTACTTTCAATCTGTTATTGAAAGACTTTATATGAATAGTTGCTTTTTAACCAACTTATCTCATTTTTAAAATTGAGGGGAGATATACATGCCATTAAATTTACCAGTTTTATCTCTTTTTTTCTTGTTTTTGGAGATGGAGTCTCACTCTGTCACCCAGACTGAAATACAGTGGTGTGATTATGGGTCACTGCAGCCTTGAGTTCCTGGGCACAAGCAATCTTCCCACCTCAGCCTTGCAAGTAGCTGGGACTACAGATGTGCACCTTCATGTCTAGCTAATTTTTAAAAATTTTTTGTAAAGATGGGGTCTTGCTGTATTGTCCAGGCTGGTCTCAAACTCCTGGGTTCAAGCCATCCTCCCACCTCAGCCTCCCAATGTGTTGGGATTATGGGTGTGAGCCACTGTGCCCAGCCCATTTTTCCCATTTTTTTAAAGTGTGCAATTCAGTGGCATTAAAGTACATTTACTTTTTTTTTTTTTTTTTTTACTATCATTTGCCTCCAGAACTCTTTTCATCCTACAGAACTGAAACTCTATACCCATTAAACACTAACTCTTCATTTCCCCTCCCTGCAGCCCCTGGCACCCACTCTTTTACTTACCATTTCTATGAATCCTATTACTGTCTGTCTACTCTTGGTCCTTCATATCCCTGGAATCACACAGTATTTGTCTTTTTGTAACTGGCTTGTTTCATGTAGCATAACGTTTTCAGAGTTCATCCATTTGGTAGCATGCATCGGAATTACTCTCCTTTTTAAGGCTGAATAATATTTCATTGTGTGTGTGTCTGTACACATACACATACCACATTTTGTTTACACATTCATTGGTGGACATCTGGGTTGTTGCCAGGTGTGGTGGCTTATACCTGCAATTTCAGTCCTTTGGGAGGCTGAGCTGGGAAGATTGCTTAAGCTCAGGAGTTCGAAACCAGCCTGGGTAATATAGTAAGACCCTGTCTGTACCAAAAATTAAAAAAAAAATTAGCTGAGCCCAGTGGCATGCACCTGTAGTTCCAACAACTTGTGAATATACCTTGAGCCTAGGAGGTCAAGTCTGCAGTGAGTTGTGATCATGTTACTGCATACCAGCCTGAGTGACAGATGAAACCTTGTCTTAAAAAACCCAAAAAACTCATTTATGTTGGTTTTACCTTTTGGCTACTGTGAATCGTGCTGCTATGAACACTGGCATACAAATATCTGTTCAGGTTTCTGCTTTCAATTTGATAGTTGCCTTTTAATCTTTTACCAACCCCCCTTACTAGTGTTGATTTGATAATATTCTTATCATTCCTTGGATACTTAAATTAATTTAGTTACCATTCCCATTTTCTCATCTTTAGAGAAAATAAGACAGAAAGAAGGAAAGTCAAATGTCTGACATCACTCATTTTTGTTAATGGTATTGATCAAATTGGCACCAGCCTTTCAGTAGTTCGGATGCTACGATTGTTCTTTTTTTGTTGTTAGGTTTTTATATCCGTTATGCATTTTGAGTCATAATAAAGTGGCATTTTAAAAAAAAACTGCTATATTTGTCTAGCATATATGGCGTTTTATGATTCTAAAGATATTTTTTAAGTTTGGTTAAAAACCTTAACAGTATATATAAAATGAAACACCGTGCTTTTACTGTGGAAATGTATCCTATGTACCTTAATATAAATAGTTATTTAAGATTTACATTTGGCTGGACACAGTAGCTCATGCCTTTAATCCCAGTACTTTGGGAGGCTGAGGTAGGCAGATCACTTGAGCCCAGGAGTTTTCGAGACTAACCTGGACAACACTGGGAAATGGTGTCTCTACAAAAAATACAAAAAGTTAGCTGGGCATGGTGGTGTGCACCTGTAGTCCCAGCTACTGGAGAGGCTGAGGTGGAAGGATTGGTGGAGCCTGGTTCAGCGGAGGTTGCAGTCAGCCGAGACTGCGCCACTGCACTCCAACCTGTGTGAGAGTGAGAGCCCCTATCAAAATAAAGAAAGAAGGAAAGATAGATAGATTTACATTTTAGGGAGTTAGTATATGTCTGTGATTTTTGAACTTTTTGGTTTCAGGGCTCCTTTATATTCATAAAAATTATTGAAGGTCCAAAGGAACTTTTGTTTTTGTGGTTATCTATTGCTGTTTACCATATTGGAAATTAAAATTGGCCCAGTGCAGTGGCTGACACCTGTAATCCCAGCACTTCGGGAGGCTGAGCAGGGGTGGGTCACTTGAGCCTCGGAGTTTGAGACCACCCTGGCTAACATGGAGAAACCCCGTCTCTACACACGATAAAAAAGTTAATTAGATGTGGTGATGTGCGCCTGTTGTCCCAGCTAATCAGGAGGCTGAGGTGGGAGGATTTTTTGAGCCTAGGAAGTCGAGGCTGCAGTGAGCTATAATTGCACCACTGTGTCTCAAAAAAATAAAACTGATAAATTAAAAAATATTCCCTAATTTATTAAAAAATATAAACCCATTAAATGTTAGAAGTTATATATTTTTATGAAAACACCTGCTTTTTCTAAAACTAAAACATTTAATTATAGTGTATTGTTTTATATTTTGGCAGCAGTATCTAATGTCTGGCTTACTTTAAGATGGCTGGGTTCTCACATTTGCTTCTACATTTAATCTGTTGCAATATGTTGTTTTGCTGAAGTATATGAAGAAAATTCAGCCTCACACATATATAATTGGAAAAGAAAGGAGTATTTTAATAGTCTTCAGATAATCATGGATATTTTTCTTTAATAACCACACCAAAATTCAACAAGTGGTAGTTTCTCTAAGGTTAGTTGCAATAAGAATTTGAATGAAATATATCAGTGAATGTTTTGTTCTTGGTTACGTTAAAATTCATCTGTTTTCCTCGAACCTTTTTTTTTTTTTTTTTGAGATGGAGTCTCACTGTCACCCAGTCTGGAGTACAGTGATACGATCTTGGCTTACTGCAACCTCTGCCTCCTGGGTTCAGTTGATTCTTCTGCCTCAGCCTCCCAAGTAGCTGGGACTGCAGGCACCCACCACCAAGCCCAGCTAATTTTTGTTTTTTTAGTACAGATGGGGTTTCGCCATGTTGGCCAGGCTGGTCTTGAACTCCTGACCTCAGGTGATCCCCGCCCACCTTGGCCTCCCAGAGTCTTGCACCTTGAATGGATCTTTTACTCAAGTATAATTTCTATCATCTTCATTGGTCATTTGGAAAATATTGGTTTACCAAGTATGTGAGTCTTCCAAATATTGATAGACAATGAAATATGAGATAAAAAATAAAAAATTCACATTCATTAACATGTCACCCCCAGTTACATAGGGAGGTAGCAAGCTCATATTGACAAGTCCTGGTTTGTCTACATTTAACTTGAAAGCTCAGTTTTTATTTTCGACAACAAATTCTGTCAGTTGTTTTCCTTGAAGTGGGAGCCTTACTTTATTAATGCTCAAGAAAATGTCTGCCAATATCCAAGCTGGAACAACCATAATTTGTCATTCATTCTTTTTAGTAAACTTGGTGTGTTAGCCCATTTGCATTACTATAAGGAATACCTGAGACTGGATAATTTATAAAGAAAATAGTTTTAATTGACTCATGGCTCTGTAAAGCCTGCAGAGCCATGAGTCAATTAAAACTATTTTCTTTATAAATTATCCAGTCTGCCAAAACGTCACAGAAAGTGATGAGGAAGTAATGTGTCACATGGCTAGAGGGGGAGCAGCAAGAGAGGCGGGAGGCGCTACCCTCTTTCTTTCTGAGACTGAATTTCGCTCTTTCACCTAGGCTGGAGTGCAGTGGTGCAATCTCAGCTCACTGCAAGCTCCGCCTTCCGGTTTCAAGCGATTCTCCTGCTTCAGCCTCCCGAGTAGCTGGGATTACAGGTGCCTGCCACCACGCCCGGCTAATTTTTGTTTTTAGTAGAGATGAGGTTTCACCATGTTGGCCAGGCTGGTCAACATCTGGTGCTACACTTTTTTAAACAACCAGAAATTGTGAGAGTTCACTCACTATCAGAAGACAGCAAGACATTCATGAAGGGTTGCCCCTATGATTCAAACACCTCCCACCAGGCCTCACCTGTAACATTAGGGATTACATTTCATCATGAGCTTTGGAGGGGCCAAACATTCAAACCGTGTCACATGGTATTCCATGAAAAGAGCAAGCAGTTCATTTTTCAGCTTAAATTGTGTAACACATGCTTTTTCCTGGGATTGCCATGGTGCTTCAGTAGTCCACAGAAGTACTTTGTGTACTTACTATTTTGGAGTACAAGGATATTAAAAGCCATGTACTCAAGGGCTGATATTTAATAAAATTAATAATTTTAACTGCTGTATCAAGGAACTTCTTAAGTGACGTGGGCTTTTTTTTGTTTGTTTGTTTTAATCTGTGACTACTGGTACAATTGGTACCTCTACCTTGATTAGTGTTAAAGAGCTCGCAGTTTGACCCACTGTTGCCTTTGCACCATGGATATAAATGTGAACACAGAGAAGAAGGCAAATTGTGACTTAGTGTTATGATGAAAATATGTTCTTTTGCTGGGACTTGATGCTATAGACCAGTAGTTCTCAAAGCCTGGTTCCCTGACCAGCAGCGTTAGCATCTCTCCAGACCTTGTGAGAAATGCAGACACCTGGGCTATCCCTTAGCCCTGCAGTGCCCAGGTCCTTTGGGGGTGGGGCTGGACTGCTTCAGATAGCTCCAGGGGACTGAGAGAGTCACTGCTAAATTTCAGAAAAGTCACTCTGCCTTCTGGAAGGAGGGTGGGATGAGGAAGTTAGGGACAGAATGTTCTAGTGTTTGTAGAGGATGTGATGCGGCCTGGACTTCAGGCAGTAGGAAGAAGATGGAATGGATTTGCCAGAGATAGATCCTCTAGAACTTCATTGCTGGTAGACTACTTAAAAGCTTAGAAAACAGCTGTGCTTTGCTCTGAGACCTGCCAGCCATCAGGGATGGATGAATTTTAAAGGCTCTTACTTTGCTTTGTGTCTTGAGGGAATATCTTTTATTAATAAGGAAAAAATCAATCCAGATAACTTGCCTGAGTCATTTCAGTCTCCTTTTTGAGGATGCCTGCTTAAACACTGACCATGGTCTCTGGAGGTCTCACATTCAGGGTTCAGAGTTTTAGAAAGGACAGTACAGTGTGGAAGAATGGCAGTAATGATTTCATTCAGATATGCCCAGCTACTGACACATTTAATGCAACAGTTCATGGCAGTCAGAACTCTCATATGTTGTGTGTTGTCTTGAAGTTGGTGAGGTGTATCCTTTGACTATTGGATTTTACCGTTCAGTGAAGTCAGTAGCTCCATTTGATGTAAGTGTAAAGATGGGTCTCTCATTTCAGTTTCAGCAGTTATTCTTAAATTTTTATTTTTCAGTGTTTTAAAGTTTTTTTTATATCTTTTTTTTTTTTTTTTAACAGATTTGTAAGACTCCAGGGCCTTCCAGCCATGAATAATCTGATGGTTCCTGAAATGACTGGGAAAACAGACGCTTCGTATGCCCATTGAAGAGTGTGTGTCTATGTACATTTAAAACCTTCTTTCTGTACTTACACATTCACACGGGAAGACAGGCTCATTCTTGTGCACACTTGAGAGTTTTACAACTGATTAAAATTAATTTAAGAATCAGATGGAGCAACTTGACACCACTGGGCTCAGGAGCCCGGGAAGGAAAATACATCACTAATGGCCAATTTTCCATATGGTCTGCACGGGTAAGAAAGTCTGCAAAAAGAAGAAAAAAAAATTTGCACAGATTAAGCCACAAAAATACCTCTCCAGCTTAAAGAAGGAACTAAGTGAGGAGGTGACCGAGGAAGAAGCGTGATTTCAAACACTGCAGTGGCTCACACAGTGCTTGTTGCACTTTATTTTTCAGTGAGTTTAGTGATTTGGACAGATTAAAATTCTGGACTGAAAAGTAACTCCTACCGTGGTTATGGCTAGAGGAAAGCAAGTTTGAGTGTGATGGGACGAGTTAGAATAATGAACTGATTCCTTTACCTATTTTAATTAACTGTATTTGAGAAATTTTAATTTATTATTTTCCCTTTTTTTCCTGCATCTATAGGATAATATTGTAAAATAGCAATTGAAACCAATAATTATGAAATAAATCCAAGGAAAATCTAAGCAAAGCTTTCTTTTCCTTGGACTAGCAGTGTGGTATTTGGAGACAGTCTCTGAATGTGAACAGGAAAGCACCCATCAGCAAAACGCCATCACTCTCTAGGGAAACAGTTGGGGGAACCTGACTCTGGTTTCTGCTTTTGTTTTAAGGGATTATCTTCCCTGTCAAGTCCAAGAAGACTTGCATATGAGAAGGTGACCTGATGGACTTAATTCTAAGATTAGCTTTTTTCATCAAGATGGAAAAAGATCTTTAGAAACAGAAAAGGGGGGTGCTAACTAGGGGAGCGAGAAGGGAGACTAGCAAAAGAAAATCTTTCAGCGTGGCTCTGTTTTGTCAGCAAAAGAATCTAAGACTCATCCAAGGCAAACACTGGTACCACTGTAAGAGTGCTGCAGCATTCTGCTTCTTGGGTGAAGGGGCCTTCTTTCAGCCTCTATGGCACTGAGGGGTGCACTGACTGGTGGAGGAGCAGTCCGATGGAGCCCTGCGTTCCCCGGGGACACAGGGCCAAGCTTTGAGGTAGAAAGTTTCTGGTTCTGAAACAACGGGCAGAGAGTCTGTTTTTCTTCCTAAAATTTGGACTGTTGTCTGCACAAACTCTGGTCTGTTTTGCACGGTTTGTGTGCCTTTTTTTCCCTTTATGCAATCTTTTTCAGCTTTAGCAGCAGAAATTTGTCTAGTTCAGAAAACATGCTAGAGGGTGGCTTCAGAAGGAAGATGATGCTATGTGTTCTGTCCCTGCATCTGAACTTTGAAGAGAAAAATTTGAGCTAGAGGGATTCTTAAAGCCTTAAGTTACTTGAAATCTATGTATTTGCAACTCTTTGTCTCTGGAATCATATTACACTAAACTGGAATCTCAGGCTGAATGAGAATAACCAAGTATAGTAAAAAGAAGAAGACAGTTTCTTGATCACCACTTAAATAACGATGCTCTTTCTCCAAAGGATCAGCACGTTCTTCCTCTGAGAACTTGAAAATAAAAATGGACCCCATGTTTTTTTAAGCATTACCTTTTCTTAGAAGAGTGCCATCATCTTTTATAGAGGAATTTTTTCACTATGCATTTGGTGGATCTTTGTAAATACTGACCTTCTGATTAGATTTAGGTCAGTCTTAATTAAAGGGGGAAAAGAAGCAACGCAAGCCAACCACAAAAATGAAATAAATATACCAATGAAAGAAATTGGTTTAAATTTCACAGCATTAGCATTACTTTTTAAGTAAAACAGTTCATTGAAGAAAGTATGTATGCAGCAGTGGAACATGGGCCTGTGCTTTGCAGCGACTCCAACATCCTGTGTTTGTCCTGGAAGGGGCGTGTCCCCAAGAGTGAGAAGGAGAAGCCTGTGTGCAGGAGGCGCTACTACGAGGAGGGCTGGCTGGCTACAGGCAACGGGCGAGGAGTGGTTGGGGTGACTTTCACCTCTAGCCACTGTCGCAGGGACAGGAGTACTCCGCAGAGGATAAATTTTAACCTCCGGGGCCACAATAGCGAGGTGAGCCGTGGTTTTGTTTCATGTTTTAGTCACTTGCAGTGGTGTTTTTGAGCCCCTTGTGGACTTAAAACTTCCTTCGTTTCAGTTTCGTAGACTTGCTGCTAAGTGAGACTTCCCATGCTGTGAGTTTTGTCTCTTATGCTCTGGCAGAAAAGATGCTGAGATGGACACAGTTCACAGTAGCTCTTCCCGCCTCAAGTGGGCCAGTTGTCCCTGGCACCCCTGCTCTCCTCTCCCTGCATGAGAGTTGCCACTGCCTCTCTCAAAGGATCCAGGCAGTGGGAAAATGCCCAGCAGTAGGGATGCTAGAGCGCTTTCTTACCAGGGTGGAGGCTTAAATGAGATGATCCTAACCAACTTCTCATGCTCCAAGTCTGCATGGCAAAGAGTTACCCCCACCCCTGATGTAAGACTGACAGTGTGAAGAATGAAAACCTTGCACAATTAACATTTACGTTTCTTTGGTGATGGCTTAACACTTGGCTTGTATTTTTTGTACTTGGAGGTAAAAGAAGTAGTTAATGGGCAAGAACCATAGTTTTTCACATGTATAGAGTATTGAGGTTATTATGCTGTGTATGTGTACATACAGATTCCTCTTGGGCTTCTAAATTATAAGCAGTGAGATTATTTATGAAATTCGTGCAACCAGCATTTATTGAGCAATACTTAAGTGTTAGGCATTGTGTTTTAAAGAGGGTGATTGATAATTTCTTGCAAAGTTACCCTTGTATAGCACCTTCACAATATTCATGTTTTACTCTTCATTAGCTTATTTGGGTATTTTTAAAATGAGGAATCCGTGATTATTTCAGGCATCTTAAATGTCATTAAATGGTTATTGAATAGCTATTGTAAAGAAGCAGGAATATTTCTGAAGTATAGGTCTTAGTTCATTTGTGCTACTATAACAAAATGTAGACAGGGTGGCATATAAACAGTAGAAATTTATTTCTCTCCGTTTGGGAGGCTGAAAGTCCCAAGATCAGGGGGCCAGTATGATAGGGTTTTTGATTTCTTCTTGGTGGAAGGAGGATGAGCATCTCTCTGAGACTTCTTTTATGAGGCCACTAATCCCATTCATGAGGGCTCCATTCTCATGACTGAATCACCTCCTATAAAGACCCTGCCTCTTATTACCATCACCTAGGGAGATTCACCATACAAATTTTGAGGGCACACAAACATTCAGATTATAGCAATATAAACCTTCAGTAAAGTGTGCTAAGCTTAACTCTCAGTGATTGTTTTTATATGCAGTTATCCATGTAAGCTCCGACAAGATCAAAATACAGAGCATTTCCACCACCAGTTACAGGTACTTGGTGCTCCTTCCCAGATTTTACATCCTATGTTAGTCCATTCCTGCTGCTAAAACAAAATACCTTAGACTGGGTGATCTGTAAACAACAGAAATTTTATCTCACAGTTCTGAAGACAGGGAAGTCCAAGATCAAAACGTCAACAGGTTCATTGTCTGGTGAGGGCTCTCTGCTCCATAAATGGCACCTTGTTCCTGTGTCCTCACATGGTGGAAGGGGCAAGGGAGCTTCCTTGGGCCTATTTTATAAGGGTAGGAATCCCATTTATTTTTTATTTTATTTTATTTTATTTATTTTGAGACGGAGTTTCACTCTTGTTACCCAGGCTGGAGTGCAATGGCGCGATCTCGGCTCACCGCAACCTCCACCTCCTGGGTTCAAGCAATTCTCCTGCCTCAGCCTCCCGAGTAGCTGGGACTATAGGCACGTGCCACCATGCCCAGCTAATTTTTGTATTTTTAGTAGAGACAGGGTTTCACCATGTTGACCAGGATAGTCTCGATCTCTTGACCTCGTGATCCACCCGCCTCGGCCTCCCAAAGTGCTGGGATTACAGGTGTGAGCCACCGTGCCCGGCCCAGGAATCCCATTTATGAGGGCAGAGCCCTTATGACCTGATCACCTCCCAAAGGCCCCATCTCTTGATACCGCCACAATGGGGATTAGGTTTCAACATTGAATTTTGTGGAGATGCAAACATTCAGATCCTAGCACACCCTTATTGAGAAGTAACTCATACTCTGACTTATGTCACTGCTTCATGGAAATGGAATCCTTCATTACATACTCTCTGTGTCTGGCTTCTTTCACTCAACGTGGTATTTGTGAGATTCATCCCTGTTAACATATATTTTGTTCTTTTTAATTGACGTTAATTTTCCACTGAAGGAAGATACTTGATTTTTTTGTTCTCCTGTTCCTGAGTATTTGGACTGCTTTCAGTTTTTGGCTGCTATGACTAATGCTGCTATGAACGTTTGTGTGCATGTCTTTGTTTGGACCTGTGCATTCAGAAGGTGGAATTTCTAACTCATAGTATTGCATATGTTTAGGTTTAGTAGAAATTGCCAGTTTTCCAAAGTGGTTGTACTGTTCATACCTCATCATCAATCTATGAAAGTTTAAGTTGTAAGGCCAAGAGTATTTTGAGATTCATTTTTCCATCGAGTTTAATTTATTAAGAAGCTTCTTTTGAATTTGAACTTTTTCTATTAAAAAACAGTGGAAGAAATTATGTTTTACAAATACTTAATATATTGGGCATATACATACAGGCATGTACACATTACTCCCCCCCCATATACACCTATCTGCACCTTTGAAGTGGATACTCTTAAAAAAATTTTTTTTATTCATATGTAACAAATTACCCCAGACTTGGTGGCTTGAAACATTACCCATTTCTAGTTTCACAGTTCTGTAGTTCTGAAGCCCTGTTATGGTCTGTCTGGGGTGTCTGCTTAGGTCTCCCAGGCTGGGAAACATGGTACCAGCCAGGACTGCTAGCTCCTGTGAGGCTCAGGGCCTTCTTCCAAGCTCATTCAGGTTGTTGGCAGAAATCAGGTCCTTGTGGTTGTAGGACTGAGGCCCTCGGGTCTTAGAGGCCCTCACTAGTCCCAGCCATGTGGCCCTCTCCACGGCATGCAGTTTGTTTTTTCAAGGCCAGAAGGAGAGTATCTGCTGTAGCTTGAAATCTTTCTGACTTTCCATGTCTAAAAAATGGCTCCCCTGAGCAGGTGGTGCTCACTTCCACTCCTGGGGAGGAGATTACACTGGGCATGCACACCAGGGTGTGGTTTTAGAATTCTGCCTACCACACAAGAGAGGATTATAATTCACAGACAGTGGTCTGACTATCTCACTGTTGAAACTATTTTGTGTGATTTTTTTCATGTTGCATTTTAACTTTTAGTAAATTTCTGTTCTTCATATTACAGTCTGTTCTATTTAGCTGGGAATGTTGGCTCATGCTTGTAATCCCAGTACTTTGGGAGACGGGGTGGGAAGACTGCTTGAGCTTAGGAGTGCAAGACTAGCCTGGTTAATATAGTGAGACCCTGTCTCTAGTCTCCCCCACGTCCCCATCAACCCCGCAAAAAAAGAATATGTGCTGTTTACTGAATGCCTGCCAAAAAGAGTGACCAACACTGCTGGTTTTCCAGGATGTGGGACCATTGGTGTTGATACTTGGAAAATCCCAGGCAAACTGAGATGGTCATCCTACTGCCCAGTGCCCAACGTGGTTTCCGGCATCTTCCAACTTAATTACCTCGTGTGGTTCACAGCAGACTCATGGGAAGATACCATTATTTCCGTTTTATAGGGAAGAATACTCAGGCTTTAAAGATGTTAAATAATGTGCCTAAATTCCTGCAGCTTGTATGTAAGAGAACTAGAATCCAGGGGTGTAACATTGTGTTAAAACTTTATTTTCTTAAAACTTGTGTTAAATACAAGTCCTCAATCCCTTATCCTCAATTGTTAAATCTTTTTTTTTTTTTTTTTCAATTTTTGAGACAGAGCTTCGCTCTTTTCCCCAGACTGGAGTGCAGTGGCACGATCCCTGCTCACTGGAGCCTCTGCTTCCTGGGTTTGAGTGATCCCCCCACCTCAGCCTCCCAAGTAGGTGGGACTACAGGCACATGCCACAATGTTCAGCTAATCAAAAAAGATTTTTTTTTTTTTTTTTTTTTTTTTTTTTGTGGAGACAGAGTTTTGCCATGTTGCCTAGGCTGGTCTCAAACTCTTGGGCTTAAGTCATCTGCCCACCTTAGCCTCTCAAAGTGTTGGGATTATAGGCAAGAGCCACTGCGCCCAGCTCACAATTGTTAAATCTAAGAGCTCTGAAAATAGCAAGTTTTTTGTATAATTGATTTATTGGCAAAAAAATGGCCTGGACTGATGTGAAGCCACTGATTGTTATTATCCCATCACTTCAGCTGCAGAAATACTGTGTTTTATTATGGGGGCCGCCCAGACCTGTGGGTGGCATTAGATTGACGGGAGCTCCCCTTGTAGGACTTTTCTAAGGTTTAAAAAATTTTGAATTCAAAATACTTGTCTGTAAGGATTTTGAATTGGGTTGTGAACTCGTGTCTTGATTTAAGGGAATCATCAGAATAAACCTTGGGTTTTATTTAATTTGTTTTTCATTTCCAGGAAGGCTGACATTTTATTCATATCTGTCCATTACTTAATTACCTTATCATCACTCCCTTCTACCACAAGAAGCAAAAAAAACCTTGCATCCCCACGGGCCATGCTTAAGAACACTACTGGAAGAACTGTTGCAAGATTTTATTTCTGGCCATGGAGCATAACTAAATTGAAGGTGTCAGATGTAGTAGTGGTCTGCTAATTTCACAACTGAGTTAAAAAGGAAAAAAATCTGAATGAAAGATAATTTATTTCACCCTCAACTAGTATGTAAAATCTGTTTTATATTATGTATTTAGCAAATCTTCCTAACAGTTTTGGAATTATAAATTTATTCAGTTAGACAAATTGAATCTGAAATTAAATACTGTGGTAAGTGTTTATGTCTGGTCTTCGGGACTAGTTTGCCTTTCTCACATTGTGTATTCTGTTGTTAGAAATTTGTGATAAAATGGTATCAGCTATATTTGCCGAAGTGAAACATATAGTAGAGGAATTCTAAACATATAGTAGAGGAATTCTGCCACATTGGCCAGACTGGTCTTGAACTCCTGACCTCAGGTAATCCACCTGCCTCAGTAATGAATAGTTTCATATTTGGTAAATATGTTAATGGTTCTAATCAGATGGTCAAAATATGTTCCCTCCCTCAATCCTGAAAGCACCTTTCATAAAGAACCACTACCACAAAAGGTGATCAACCAAACCAACTTTTCCCAAAGCAACTTTCTGTGGCATTTGGGGACAGAAACAGAATAATCCTTTTGCCATTATCTCTTTTGAAACCTTCGATAGCAGTGTTATAGAAGAAGAATAGATGTGTGCTTACCTACTGAAACTCCAAGGGGGTATCTTCGTGGCTGGCTGAGAAGTGATGCCTTCTTAGAATTATTTGTCCTTTTATGGTGAAGGTAATTCAAGAAAGATGAGTTTTTTTCTTTTAAAAGAATCCCCAACAGGTAGGCAGGTATGTCAGGTCAAATGACTATGTTCTGTAATGATTATTTCGGAAAGTAATTACTTGAGAATGTTTTTAATCTATAAAACAATTTCTTGTAGATAATGTAGGTATCATGCAAATTAGTCAAGGTTAGTACTGATTGTCACTTAACAGGATTTTTCTCTTTTGAGATGGGGTCTCTTCACCCAGTCTAGAGTGCAGTGGTGCAAGTTCGGCTCACTGTAACCTCCGCCTCCCGGGGTCAAGCCATTCTCCTGCCTCAGCCCTCCAGAGTAGCTGTGACTACAGGTGCCCACCACCACACCCAGCTAATTTTTGTATTTTTAGTAGAGATGAAATTTTGCCACGTTGGCCAGACTGGTCTCGAATTCCTGACCTCAGGCAATCCACTCGCCTCAGCCTAGCAAAGTGCTGGGATTACAGGCATGAGCCACCGTTCCCAGCCAACAGGATTTTTTTTTTTAACTTAATAAGCAGGCAGTCATGTGTATTTGCAGGACTTCGTTTCATTATAAGGACATATCCACGATAGTAATGGTCTCCCCTGAATTCTTGGATTGGTTACAGACTTCTCTGGTTGCACTGGTAATGCCTTATTGTAGTTACCTGCTTGCCTTGTTTGGTCAGACTTACTGAAAGATTGGTGTACCCTGTCAGTCTTAACTTTTTCTTACCTCCTGTTGTTTAGAATATCAATTATTTATTTTTTAAAAATTCCTTTAACTCTTTAGGCCACTTCAGTGTGCTTTCTTTCCTTATTGTTCTGCTGAAATGATCTTCTCAGTGACCACACATTGCTAAACTCATAGGTTTTTGGCATTTCGTTTTTGTTTTTAAACTGCACTTGATGTCTCAGTAGCATCAGTAGAATTGAGATCTTGTCTTCTCTCACTTTCCAGGACACTAGGCTCTCCTGGTTTTCCTGTTACTGTTCTGGCCTCTGCTTTCCACTCTTCTTTGCTAGCTCTTTTTTCTTTTTCTTTCTTTCTTTTTTTTTTGCTTCATCTTTAAATGTTAGAAGGCACCAGGAATGTATATTTTTCCATATTTCCTCTCTGTGTTGGCTTTAAATCTACCTACATGCTGATGACACCAAATATGTATGTCTATCTGCCATCTCCTTCTAGTTGCAGACTTCATTCTCCAGCTTGATAAATGAGATACAAAAGTGGACACCAATCAGGGCTCGCAGACTGTAGGTCACCCAGACGGAACTCAGTTCCCCGCTGCCCCTTGAGCCCCCAGATTAGTTCTATGCACTGTTTCCCCATTTTAGTAGATGGCTGAAAGGTAGGCAGTTAGTCAAGCTCACAACTCAGGAATCTCCCTGTGCTTTCCTTGTCCCCATATGGTGTTATTAGCAAGATCTCCCACTGTATCTGATTTCCAGATAATATCTGAAACGTGCTCACTTTTGTCTTCCTTCACCACCATGCCTAGCACAAACCTCCTCATGAATCTCTTGACTTAAACTCTACCATTTTCCCATTATGGAGGACTCTGCTTAACAATGTATATTGAGTTTTTTAAGTGTTTTTAAAATACTGTAAACAATTTATTTCTAAGGTACTTTTTTTTTTTTTCCTAAAAACGCTATATGACACATCTTAATTCCTGAAAGAATAGGAATTTCTAGATTGTAAGGATGGTCTCCCTTGCAGTTGAAAAGACCCTCCTTTGTCTGATTTACCACCCTCTTTTGAAGAAGGCCCAGAGCCACTGGGGACTGGCAAGCCAGGTTTTATGTCCACCTTACTGTGCATTGTGATGACCAACTTTCTTAACTTTCGGAGAGATTAGAAAACCATCTGATTTTAAAACATTTATAGAGTATTTCACATACTTAACAATCTGTACAACAGTTCTAGTGAGAAAAATTGACTCATTTTGGATTAAAGCCGGCAAAAACTCACTGCAGCTCTTTTATCTCTCTTACAAATTCTACACAGCAAGTGACTTGTAGTGGATTTGTGATGACCAGCTAGGGTATTATAATGGTGGAGATAATGGAGGGCTGTTTTCTTTCCTTTAGTGATGGCCTGTTCTTTTCTCCTTTCTGTTTCTGTTTTTCCATATCTTGATTCCAAGAAGTTCTAGCTTTACCTGTCCAAGTCATTCAAGTCATTAGTGTACTCAAGTCAGTAGTAAATTAAAAATAATAATTCTGTTCTATCAGAGTTGTAGAATCTGAGATATTATGTTTTTGGAAGGGCTGTGAAAATGGTAGAAGTGCCATGTATATAAGTGATGAAATATTAAAATACTTTATACCCTTTGTACTTACTTTCCAGTCCTTACAATACTACTTACTACCTGGAAATTCAATTACTGTTCTTACTCATGAGGCCAGAAACAGTGTTTGTTGATTTTTGTTTCTCAGTTTAGATTTGAAAACACATGCATTAGCAGGTATTGACTGCATCTCTGTTGTGTGCCGGGTGCTCTGGCGGGGCAAGAGAAATCCCAGCTTACACCTCATGGAATCTACAGTGTAGCATGAAGGCGAAGTATGTAATTCACCTTCCTCTATTTGCATTTCCACTAGGAAGAGAAATGCAAAGCTTTGAATTGTTCAAAGAATGAAGAATGAGGCTTCCTAGAGGTTGTGTGGTGCAGATGACCTTTGAGCAGGGCCCTGAGAAATACTTATGATTTAGATAGTACTTTTCTCAGTGATGCAAGAAGATGAAGCCACATTTTTGAGAGATATGAAGGACACTTCGTTCTCCAGCCCCAACCTAAGCATGTGACTGTACTCACCTCATCAGATGCTGTTGGAACCTGACTGACAAGGACAAGGACCTATGCATTTTTTCCTGCCCTGAAACAAAATTGCCCTTGTTGGACAGGCGGTGTTGTTCCTTGCGCCTTTTGACTATACTGTGAAATGTTTGTGGTTTGTAATGGGGATTTTATCCATGTGAGTATGCTACATTTTTTATTAATTTCCGTGGCAGATGGTTAAAGCAGGGTGGTGCCTTAATACTTCGACTTATGCAAGTGCTCAGATGTGATTGTTTCTGTGCTTCATGCATCCTGCATGTGGTTGTAGTCGAGTTTGAAAAGTTACATAATCATGTGTTCGTGACCTGAGTTAGAGATAATTTATTAGTGACTCAGCATTAATGACTCACTTTATGCAATTCTTCTGGTAAAGCAATGTTTCTGTTTATGTGAGCATATTTTAGCATTCTAGGTGACCACATCTGCTTTGTTTCCTTCCTAGGTAGCGCATTTAGGTATTCCATTACAGGAGGTCTGCCCCACTTCCGGAGGTGCATTGAATCCAGAGAGGGTGTAGTTGGAGAAAAACCCTCGTTGGGATCATCTGTAGGTGGTAATAGGGGCTGAGAAGCTCAGGGCTACATTGTTGTTGAATGTTTGTGGCTTCAATGATGTGCATGGCAGATTTCAAGACCATATAATGTTTTAGATATGAATTGCAAAACCACAACCCCTCAGACTTTTCTGTACAGTAAGTCCTGAATATTGTTGATAGGTTCTTGGAAACTGCAACTTTAAGCAAAATGACACATAGTATGTAGTGTATAAGTAGGATCTTTACTCTTGTTTATATCAATGAGCTTAAGATAAAATTATTTTCATTATGCAGGTCATTCTTAAAGTTCAGCTTCTAAGAACCTGTCCATGAAGTTAAGTGAGGACTTACTGTATTTTTTTCAGATAAATTTACTGCATTGAGCGAAATGAATAACGGAAACTTACCTAGTTTTTTACCCTGGAAAGGAACTTAAACTGATAAAATGCACTTATTAGAATTTGGTGGATGTTCCACTTTCGTCTGCCAACTTTATTACTAAGGATTTCCTGAGTGGGAACACTGAAAGAAAGCATCTGTATAGGGGACTGCAAGGGTAGAGCAGTGTATGAATGAAGTCAACTTACATTCCCTGAATATAGCCACAGTTAACTTCATTGTCCTGGTGAATCTGTCTTCTTTTTTTAGACCAAGCCTGAAGAAATGGGTAGCAGATGTTGTACTGTTCTGATGTACTGCGGAGTGCTGTAGTAGGTCAGAGGATGAAGCACTGCGGACCAGTGTGGTCGGGGAGGCTTCCTGCGGGAGTCAGGGAATGAACTGGACCTTAACATTCATTTTGGTTCCATAAACATTTGAGAGCCTGCTCTAAGCTGGATGATGTTGGGCTTTGGCTCTACAGTGATGAAAAAGGCACTGTTCCTGCCCAGATGGATAGCATATCATGTGTGTCAGAGGGTGGATATCATTTGCATGGATATAATGTTGTCACTGCTGATGACAGTTGCTGCATATATATGCCCATAATTTGTGTGTGTGTGTTATGTTCATTATTTAGCCCTCATAACAGCTCTTTACAGCTTTGTATCAATATCCCTGCTATATAGTTGAGGTTCTGAGATGTTAAGGAAATTGTTTGAGGTTGCAGAGCTACGTGATGGCAGACCTGAGATTTGAATTTATGTCTGTGTGTTTTTAAATCTATAAGACACTGCTTCAGAAAGGTGAAGGTAAGAAGCACCCTTTAACAGAGTTATGAATATGACTGTGGTGTGTGTTTTGGACACAGAAGAGTTTGGTGAGGTGTTGGAGAGTAGTGGAAAGCAAAGCTGGATGGGCAGGGGGGACCAGACATACATAGTCATGGTAATAAATGATAGTAATAAATGTTTGTGGGATGAAGGGCCGGGTGTGGTGGCTCATGCCTGTAATCCCAGCATTTTGGGAGGCCTAGATCAAGATCATCCTGGCTAACACGGTGAAACCCCGTCTCTACTAAAAATACAAAAAATTAGCTGGGCGTGGTGGCATGCACCTGTAGTCCCAGCTACAGGAGGCTGAGGCAGGAGAATTGCTTGAACTCAGGAGGCAGAGGTTGCAGTGAGCTGAGATCACACCACTGCACTCCAGCCTGGGCGACAGAACGAGATTCCATCTCAAGAAAAAAAAAAAAAAAAAAGTTTGTGGCATGAAAGAAGATAGTGCTTTTGGTTTGGGTTGTATTCCAAGACCATAAGAAGACACTCATATTCAAACAGAATTGTTGAAAAATCAAGTGTGAGTATTAAAATTATCATTCAGTTCAGTGCATTTATTCACCAATGTGGATAACTGAAAGTTGACGGCACTGGCTATACTTAATCAATTATGGAAATAATAGTCTTAAATAAGTAGCAGATGTCAGTAACCATGATACTATGATAGTGTATACATCAGGCTAACTCTTAATTATAGCCAGTTATTGTTGAGGAATAGCTCTGCTTTTAAATGTCTTATGAATTCTTATTTTGAACAAGGAACTTTTCTAGCAAAGAGGCAGAAATGGAAGTGTTGTTTTATATTTAAGTCAGAATTTCATTTCACCTAAAGTAGTTTATCTATTTTTATACCAAAGGTCAGTAGTATGAGTTAATTTTAATTTTTTATCGTGGTAATAGTTATACATATGGGAAAATGCTAAGAATGAAAAATAGCAATGTTTTAACTACTGCCTCCCCCCTCTTCCCACCTCTTGTCCTAGCCACTTAACAAAGGCTCATATTATTATCTTTCTGATGAATCAATTTTAGGATTTGTCTGTTGACTTCATTCCCATCTCATTGGGTGGAGATTTAGCTCTCTTCTCTTTCTTTCATAGTCACTCAGTCTAGCTTTGCCCTAATATCTAATCATCCCAGTATTGCTGTATCACAAGTATTGGTTATTATTCAGTGTTTACACTATTTATGTCACTGTTATTCCCAGATGAGCCAAGTAGGATACTATGATTGTATTCCTTTATTATTTAACCCTTTTCTTCCCCTCAGGATAAAAATTTCCCCCCAGTAGTTTAGTTTCTTAATCTATTGCAAAATCTTCCTACATCTGCAGTATAATTTCATACATTCAAACCAGTTAGATGGTTTATCAGTTCCTTAAGGTTTTTTTTTTCTTTTCTCGTGAAGACCTCCACTTGGTTGTCCTTTGTCACCCTTCTGCCCTCTGGATTGGTTGCTCAGTGGGCCTGCTGCCCAGGTGATTTCCTGAACTTGCTTTTAATCATCATCTTGGGAATCATCTTTGCCCCCTACTTCTGCCACATCTCATTTTTTTGAATCTTGTGTTTTTGTCTTTTCTGGTTTAACTCCTTTTTTCTGGAACTTAATCTCCAGTATCTTCCTAAGAGAGTATTTGTAAGTCATAAATTATAAGACTTTTTAATCTCTATAAATGTCCTAATTCTGCTTTCACACTTGATAGTTTGGCTGGGTACAGATTTCTAGGTAGTTTTCTTTAGAATTTTGTCTTCAGATTTCCAGAGTTTTTAGTGAGAAACATAGTAGTTAAGAATTCAGGCTCTGGAGCTAGACTCAGTTTACATTCTAGCTCCATCACTTAGTAATGCCATGACTTCAGAGGTGTTATCTAATTTATCTTTATAGTTGTCCCTTGACCATCATGGATTTGAACTTTGTAGATGCCATTATATGTGGAAATTTTTTCAATCAAATATTGATCAAAAATACAGTATTCATAGGATGCAAAATCCATGTTTCTGTGGAGAGGATTATATACAGAATCCACTTGTGTCTACTCAGGTTCTTCCAGGCTGACTGCAGGATTTCAGTGCGTGAGAATTTGGGGATATGTGCACAGTCCTGCAGCCATCGCCCTTGTATACCAATGGATGACTGTATCAGTTTTCTAAATGGATTTATAAATAGTACTTTCCTCATATGGGATTTGTTTTAAGTTGGTTACTATATCTAAGCATTTAGAAAAGGAGCTGACACATGAGGAGGGCTTTGCAAAATTGGCCATTGTTTCTGTAAGTCCTTTATATGTGACCTATAAAAAATTTGGAAGTTTCTACATCTTTTCTTTTTCCTAGGTATTCTGGAATTTCATAATGGTGTGCTTTAGTAACTTTTTTCAGGTAACGTTTGGTGGAAACAGTGTTCTTCAATTCCAGGAGATTTTTGTGGTGGTTGTTGCTTTATTAATTACTACCCACCTGCATCCTGGATTTTCTCTGTTTTTTTCTAACTTACTAGTCAGATGTTTAACTTCTTAGAATAACTTCCTAATTTTTAAAGTTTTACATGTTTGACTTTCTGAGAGATTTCCTTACTTTATTTTTCAAGCTTTTCTAATCAAAATTGTTTGAGAGCCATGATGTTTTTTATTTCCAACACCTTGTTCTAGTCTACTGGCTGCTCCAGTTCTTGTTTTGTGGGCACTATGTTTTTTCATACCTCTGTGAGGATACAAATTATGATTTTAAACAAAATTTTTTCTCCA
>PVKV010030224.1:0-22207 GCA_004027835.1 Alouatta palliata | reverse complement strand
CAACCGAGGGAGCCTTCACCTCATCACACACCTGCTCACCCATCTGTCCAACCGAGGGGAGCCTTCACCTCATCGCACACCTGCACACTCATCTGCCCAACCGAGGGGAGCTTTAGCCCTGTGCTGTGCGTCCTTCACAAAACCAGCATGCCAGATGGAGGAGCCTGGCTCAGGTCCTAGGTGTCCAGTAAAGACTTTTAGAAATATGACAGCTGAGACAGAGAATTTAATGCCACCACTTCTTGAAGCTGAGCTGTTTCCACTGCCACAGGATGGAGAAAATAGGAAAGTCTCTAAGTGGGTCATCAGCTTCCCTCGCCTGGAATGCTAAGCCACCTGGGAAGTTTTAAAGAGTGACATAAAGAGGTCTCCAGAGCTGGCATGAAATCCAACCTGTCTGCAACACTTGGAAGCCTCTCTAAACACAGCAGAAGATCTGTAACTCATGCTGGGATTTGTTTGATTTCTCCCTGAGATTACAAGTGTGGCTTGAGAAGGGAACTGTTTTGTTTCCTCATTTCAATGCTAAAACGAAGAATGCTTCTGCTTCTTGGTAATCCACAGCACATTTACTTAAGATAAAGTCTGATGACATTATTTTCCGTTGTCAAAATTCTGCAAGTGCTTGAATCTCCCCCAAAGATACAGGTAAATGGAATCAGAACAAATGATTGACAAGCGATAAGTCATCTGAAATTATTATTTACTGATTCAAAGTTTTAAAAACTTGCAAAAATGAAGAAACTTGACAGAAGTTGCATTTGTACACAAATGATGCAGCATCACAGAAACACACGCACAGGATTCTAAGCTGATGCAGCATCACAGAAACACACGCACAGGATTCTAAGCACATGGAGAGTCACAGAAACACACACACAGGATTCTAAGCACGTGCAGAGACACAGAAACACACGCACAGGATTCTAAGCACATGGAGAGTCACAGAAACACACACACAGGATTCTAAGCACGTGCAGAGACACAGAAACACACGCACAGGATTCTAAGCACATGGAGAGTCACAGAAACACACACACAGGATTCTAAGCAGGAGACGTACACATACATGTGTAATGTCAATAGTATGTATGTAAGGACATATACAGCAGTTCATATAATATATAATAGGTCATATAATCAAAGCCCGTACTAAACCTTTCTTACAGCACACTTACATTTTCTTTTTAATTTTTCACAGCAGGGTGCAGTAGCTCATGCCTGTAAACCCCAGCACTTTGGGCAGCCTAGCGGGCAGATCTCTTGAACCCCGGAGTTGGAGACCAGCCTAGGTAACATGATGAGACCCCCATCTCTACAAACCTTAGCTCAGCCTGGTGGCACGTGCCTATGGTCCCAGCTACCTCAGAGCCTGAGGTGGGAGGATCCCTTGACCCCGGAGGTGGGTTTGTGCTATGATTGTGCCACAGCACTTCAGCCTGGACAACAGAGCAAGCCCATGTCAAAAAAAACAATTTCCAAATTGCTTACTTTCTGCAGAAACAAATAATGTATTGCCTTTCTTAAATAAATATGAAAATCTGTCAATGATACTGTAATGTCTAATATTTAACATTCATTATCAGTGATGCTAATTTTTATGATCAACCCTCTCCTCTGAAGGTAAACCTACCTCTCTATAAGGAAAATAAAGACACCATATTCTCAAGCAACTCTTTGAAATGGAAGGGAAACTCGACGAGACCTCAGGTCAAGTTCCTGCCTCTGGGTGCCCAGCCACAGGCAGTATAATTTTCAGTTTCACTATAAATCAGTTTAATAATTCTCACCATAAACGTAATACATGATTTTCCCACTTTTTAATAGGAACCGTTCAAAATGCAATGTTTCTACATAATCCAAAACTCTGAGTGACTTAATTTCAAAGTTACTGAAACTGCTATGTTCTCACTCTGTAATTAAAAAAAAAAAAAAGTTTTTGACAATAAATAGCAGTTAAAATGAGTCAATTTAGCGGTGACGAATGTTTTCAACCATAAATGCAATGCTTAAACAGTTGTTTTAACAGTAGACTTGTCAAATTGATGTCCCTGGGCATCATAGGAACTGTCTAAAACTGTGAATTTAACAGTTAAAATGAGCAGTTGCACTGTTGGCTGCTAAACACAGTTCGAACGAAGCAGTAACAGGCACAGACAACAAAAGCGAGCAGAAACTCTTTCGACTGTTGGTTTTGGGTCATCTCTCGCTCCTTCCCTAAAGTGGGAGGCAGGATAAGATTTGGAGAGACGGGAGTTTCTGAACATCGCCTGGCAGGCCTCACAGTCCCTGAGCTCAGGATGGACCACGCAATGCGAACCACGAACGCTGCTTCATCCGAGGCGGCTGCCCTCGGCCCCAGCTCCAGCGCCCTGTGTGGTGAGGCTGGTCCGGGCATCTCACCTCAGCACCTGCAGTGCGGTTTCTTCCTCTCCTGGAGGAGCCTCATTATCTCTGAGAAAGCCTCTGCGTTCTGGGGGAGCAGAGGAGTGCAGGCCTGGACCGACGCCTCTGCCCTGTAGCTCTTTCTATGGGACACACTGTGGAAACTGGCATTCCAAGAGAAACAGCCGGGCGGGCACTGGCACCGTGGTGTGACTGTAAGGGGCCTCCTGAGGGTCGGAGCCGGAGAGGCGTCAGTCTGCCCCTGGAGAGACCCCTTCCCTGGTAGCCCATGGGCTGCTCTTACCAAACCTGTCAGCCCTCAGCCTCCTTCCAGCGGGGATCCTGCAGACCACATTTCACAGAAACCCAAATCCGCGTATGCTGGTGAGTAGCTGAAAACGAGCTCTCAGAAACACACGCAGACAAGCTGCTGCGCAGTGTGCCAATGTCTGTGGTGTAAACCACCCTGTCACAGCCTATGGGGCAGGTAAGTGCTATCACAGAGGACAGTACAGCCCTGCCTGTGAACCTGAATGCCTGCCTGACAGCCAGGAACACGCCCAGAGTCCCAGAGGCTCTGCAGGGAGGGGAGCGTGAACAACGAGGTAGGGCACCGCCTGAGGAGAGACGGGAAGGCCCTGTGGCACCTGCTGGCAAACTTCATGTTCCTGAAAGGGTTCTGCAGTGGCCCGGAGGCCAGGCTGCCCACCCAGCATCCCTTCCACAGCCCCTAGCTAACCCCAGGTGTCTCCTGATCCCAGGATCTCAGAGCCCCCAGCCATGATATGGAGGGCTCAGAAAGAGGATTGCAGCACCCCCCAGGACCTCTCTGCCCTTGTCTTCTCACCTTAGCACACGGGCAAGACCCTCCAGCCAGTCTGGACTCACTGACAAGGATTTGTAACTTCACGTAAGTCTATGGACTCAGAGGCCACTTTCTCCAGGAAGCCCGCCTGGCACTTCCAGCAGGAGGATGCACACGCACCCTGGTGTCACACTGATCTCAGCACTAGTGACCCTGGATTCTGATTGCTTATGCACCTGCCTCCTGCAGAGACTACAGTGAAATTGTACGGGGAGCTTGGGAAATAGAAAACAATAGAATGGCCTCATCAGTACAGTTTCGATTGAAGGGTGCCAGGGACAAATGCTCATGAGAGCTTTCAGGCACACTGTGGACCAGCAGTAGGGAGCCACTGAAGGTTCTGGAGAGGGGCAATGGCGTGACTCAAATGGTGCTTTAGCAGAGTTAGTGTGGTGACCCTGTGTGGCCTGGAAGGACTCGGATGTAAGGAGGCTGAGCCGCAGAGAGGTTGAGATGGGAGGCAAGGACAACGGAGCTGGTGGAGACAGCGGGAACGCACCAGCTTTCAGAATTTGCCATCACGGAGGTCATGATGAAGCTGGGGTTGCAGGAAAGGGACGGTGGACTTCACCCCGTCACGGGACTCCGGATTGCATCGGGCCTCTGGATTTGTCAATAGAAGCACTCAGAGGGTGACGAGGCCACTCCCCGGGCAAGACCCACTGCCGCCCACATCTGCCGTCAATGTGGGGACACTGAGGTGCAGCTGGGGAGAGCTCCTGGGGAAAGAAGAACCTGGGTGACAACCACACATGAGCCGTGGTGGTTAGTCGCCTAACAGAATCCAACCCCGCAACGAGGGAGGCCAGGGAAGGTGGCAGACGGGAGACAGGGCTGGAGGCAAGGAAGGACCTGAGGCCTCCGAGGAGGATGGGGGTTAGAAAGGAGGACGGGGGCACTAAAGACAAGGCCAGGGCAGCTGAAACATCTGGCAGGGACAGCCTGGGGCGGGGTGGTGGGCTGCCAGGCACTGCTGCAGCCAGTGAGGGAAGCTGAGGGCCCGGCTGGTTAAGAGTGGAGGGAGGCAGCTGCCCGACGCCGGGAGGTCCTGAGGGGCCTTGGCTTGTGTGTGTGTGTTTATATTCACAGCAGCACAAAAACAGCCTTTTCCATTATCACCCGGTTTGCAAAGACTACAAAATAACAATAAAGATGATGTGTCCCTGGGAGACAGGCTGAGACACTGGGCGCTGAGAACATTAGCATGGAGGCTGTCTCCGAGGTCAAAGCCATCGCTCTTGCTGCTGACTCGGGAACGGGGGGATCCCTCATGACTGATCCTGGAGAGAAAGACCCCTGCCTTCTCGGGTCACAGGAGAACTCTCACAACGCGCTGCCAACCAGAGGGGCCTCCTGATGGAATGAGTTAACACTCTGGTCATCTGGGCCTTTAAATAGGGAAATAATATCACTAGTAATGACGCCACCACCCAGCATCTACACGCACCTTTTTGCTTTTAAAGAACCTAAAGCATTTCATGTGCGCCTTTATTCTATATCTAAAAGTCTGTATTACGGAGTTTTGGGGAAAAGGATTTTTGCTACTCCTAACCCCAATACCCCTGTTGCCACAGTAACAAACAGGAAAATGAGGAAATAGGGGCCCAAAACCCGAAAGCCCGGCTCAGGTCACGGGCACGCAGAGGGACAGGGTTCAATGTGCTGCTGCCTGCACACGAGGTGTGTGAAAGTCACACTCGCTAGTCAAGTAGAAACACTGGGAACCGTAGGCAGGTGTCTATGGGGTTGGGGAGAAGGCAAAGGATGCGGGTCCCGCCAGGCCCGCTGAGCACTCTGCCTGCCAGTGGCACGGGGTCTCTGTCCTCCGTGCCTGTCTCAGAGGACTGTGAGGCCACACAAAACAATGACTATTACAGCTCTACACACTTTAAACAAACACGAGGTATTAATCACCATATTGTAAACTATCCCAAATGTGGGAATATGCTAAAATCAGTGCGGGAAAAATGGCCTGCCTGGAAAAGTAGTTCATCCTCATTTCTTCCCGAATAACAATATGGCCACGTGCACAGGCACAGGTGAGCCGCTCCTGTGGACCTCACTGAGCAGCAACTGAGCGATCGTCAGCTGGTCAAACGTAAACACAGGTAGGGATTCTCTCCAGTAAGATGGAGAACTGAATCGGGAGTTAGGTTCTATATGAAACTTTTCCGTTACTTTTGGTATGATACAAAAGCATTGAATGTTTTATAACTACCATAGAAAGGTCAGTCAGTCAGATTTTCCTGAAATACATCTTCATGAATTTTCATCTAATGGAAATATTTCTGTTTTAGTATTTGGTCATGAAAAGAATAGAAGAGGATAATTTGGGGGGTTATAAGGACTTATGTGTTGATTAGGTGTTCAACTCCTTCATTCTACAGGTCAGGCCTGAAGTCCAGAGAGCATGGCAGGAGTTCCAGGGGTCATCCTGTTATCTTACTCAAGTTTACTCCATCGGAACGCTGAGCTGCTCTGACGCAATGCAGCTACGTACTCCCCACAACACGGTTTGCAGCAGCTCAAGCGCCACGCTGTGAACCAGCAATGGGGTTGCCTTTGCTCATCCCCAGCTCAGGGCACACCAGGCCACTCTTACGTCTTTTGATCAGTGCGGCAACCCAGGGGCATGGAAGGTCATGGGAGAACCACATTCCGTGTGTGGGGTGCGGGCCTCAGCTTCCATTCAGTGAGAAGTCTATCTGTGTGTCTTTTCCAGGAGATGATTCATTGGGAAGTCTATCTGTGTGTCTTCTCCAGGAGATGATCAGTGGGAAGTTTGTTTTTGTGTCTTCTCCAGGAGATGAAAGGGTTGTTCTCATAGCCCCTTCTTAGCTTTTCCTCCCCAGATCTACTTAGAATCTCCAGGATATCCAGATGGGTTTAAATGGGTTCCCCCTTCTTGTTAACCTTTTAACAGTGGAGTTCTTCAATGCTTCATTCTCTGACCAGGTTCAGGAGAACATTTCTACCACCCAACACCCTCTTGTGACACAGTCCCTCCAACCGCATCCTCGGGATCACCCTGGATACCCCTTCCTGCCCAGAAGGGCAAGATTCTGCTCTCATCAGATGCAAGGCAGAGGACGAACATTTGTAAATTTTACTGTTATTTAAAAATAAGCATCATTCCTTTCTTAACATGCTCCTAAAATGGGAACGCTCGTAAATCAATGTTTATGAAATAAGATATATTTTTATTAATGTTTCCACATCGTCATGTTCTGTGATTGCATCTGACTCACCCCTGTCAGAATCCACTCAGTGAACATTTACAGAGCACTCCTCAGACCCGAGGCCAGTGAGACAACTGGCCTGGGTGCTGCGGCATCTCCCCAGCACACGTGTGGCAGCTTGTGTTGACGTCAGCAAATCACAAGAACTGAACTGAACTGAAAGTGACCTTAGAAAGCCAAGGCCACACATGATACTTGTGGAGAGTGGTTTCTACACTTCCCATGGCCCATGGAAAGTCGTTCGCAGTCTCACATCAGCGTCTCAGGCCACCCCAGGACCTGCTAAGCCTCTCAGGAGTGGAATCTTCAGCTCTGTCCTCTCTGCAGACACGAGAGCCGGCCTTGTTCCAAGGGCATGACAAGTGATGTCCCATGGGTGATGAGGCGCACACATTTGTGGGTGATTTATATTTGCATGAATTAAGCTGGATGTAATATTGTGCAAGAATGAGGCTCACCCACTAGGACTCACACAGGTGCTTCCCAGTCATCTTCCTGGAGGAAGAGAGTCACGGTGTTTCAGCCAGACATCCCAAGACTGCATGTATTCCATAACCCACTCAGCGACACAGCAAACGTGTGAGCCCATCAGTCACTGTGCAGTGGCAGGGAAGCCTCTCCACAGGCAGCAAAGGATGCTTCCGCCCGGCCACGGGGCACAGCGGTCAGTGTGACCTGCAGACCAGCATCCCCACTCAGTCCTTCCTCCTGAGGTCCACTGTGCCTCAGTTTCCCCATCTGCTCGTCTCTTCCTACATTTGGTAAATTCATGTAATGGTTGGTGATGGGGTGACTATGTCATAACAGACACACAGATGACACCCATGGAAAAGACACAAAGCCAAGGCGTGCAGCAGCCCCTGTCAGCCTCACTTTGCTTCTGTGGGTCGGACGAGCTCAATGTTAATTCACTCTAGCACGACAGCCCCTCCCGGTTGAAGAAAGACTATTTTGTTGCCAGAGAAATCTCCCACTATAAGAAAACTAGTAATGTCTTCTCATTTTTAACAAAATCCCAAAGTCCATACCATGTCCTATCTGTATGCAAGAAGCAAAGTAAGTTACTCTTGTAACCTAATGCTTCTGGCTTCCTGCATACTTCTCCTGCAGACACCTTTTCTCTCTCCTTCCCATAGGATTCCGGGAACCTCGTCACCTCTTCAGCCGTCACAGCTGCGGGCTGTTCTGCAGCCCTTTCTGCCTCGGCTTCCTCATCTGAAGACGGACAGTGAGATGCCTAGGAAGGCCGACATCTCCTCTGCTGCACACCCACGCCCGGCTCAGCCCCTGGCCCTGCTCCCACGCTCTCAGTCACTCGCTCTCCAGAGCTGCCTGCACACTTTCCAGGCTGTCTGCGCCAGTGGACCCCACCTGGCTTCCCACAAGCCTCTCCAGTTTCCTGGGCTAAGTCACGAATGTTTCTGTGAACTCTCAGATGTGGCCGCCCGAGCTCCAACGCTGTGTTCTTCTTCCACTGGGGAAACTCCTGTTTGTGCCTCAAAACCCTGCAGAGCCCACCCTCTCTCAGGAGCTCTTTCTGCCAGCCCTGGTCCCTCTGCAAGCCTAGACCGCCCTCCACCCGGGCAGGCTGCACAAGCCTCTGTGTCTGTGCTCACTGTCCTGTGTGGCCCAGCAGCTGTCCTCACCTGAGCCTCATGTTATTGGGAGGAAAGGTTTTCATTTCCAGCTCTGTGCCTTGAGCACACGCACAGGGCCTGGAAGTCAGTAGTTGATAAATTCTTGTTGGATAAAGTGGTGAGCAGAACGTCCTGGTGACTGACAAGGGTTGCTGGCCCACAACTATGACTCCCAACCAGCGAACCCCGGGCTCTCGGTATTCAGCAGCCCACACCACGTGGAGGTGCTGGAGTGTGAATTTGATAAAAGCGCCGTACTCTTGTGTGTAAGACACGGAAGAAAGCCCGGCTCTGCTGCTCTGCGCGGTTAGCCCAACAAGCACCCTTTCCACACTCCTGCTCCGTATCGACACCTGCAATCTGAGAACGTGGTTCAGAACCAGAGGCCCTGAAACTGCTCATATTCTAAAACGGAACACAGATAGCCGCAGGCCCTCACCCTCCTGTGCTAGGACGGGTCTGCGTCCTCCCCCATCAGGGCTGTGAGGGCCCCGGTGCGAACACTGCAGCTCCCCGACAGCCGTGACGCCCACTGCCACACGGGAGACCCTGCTGGTCTGTCAACAGGATCCTCAAACATAAGAGACATCAATAAAAGAATTAGTTGCATTTTAATTTTTTTTTTAACCTCATCATTTTCCTAAAGCCAGAAACGATGGCTCTGCCTGTCCCTTGGTTTACGGGCCACTAAGGAAGCCGCCGACGTCCCTCCAAGAAGCAAGCTGTCTTGCATGCCTCACAGCCTCACAGAGGATGGGGAGCAGGCCACCCCCAGGGACACCCGGAGACCAGCCAGCCCCGTCCACACCGGACAAAGATGGAAACAGTCAGGTGGACACACCGCCTTCCTTCCCTGGGCCCATCCATTACACCCAAAGAGCCCGTCCTTCCAGAAAGCACCATGGGAGCCCACGCGGGGAGGAAAGGGCTGTCCACAGCTTAAGGGCCTCGGGGAAGGAGGAGGCGTGGCCCTCGCGACGAGATCCAGGAGTGGAATTTGCAAGGAGGGGGCTTGGGGTCCGCGCTCCTGTTCATCCGTGAATTCTCGAACCCAGGCACCAAGCAGCACTTGGCCTGGGGCAGCGGTGAGGACAGAGGGAAACCAGGGAGCGTCCACAGAGCTGGCTGAGGCCGAGGGTCCTGCACCCGCGTGTTTCAGGGCCTCAGTGAAGCAGGCTGCAGGAGGCCCCTGCACTGAGATTCAAGGTCGTTATTCCTGGGCACACACTCTGTTACACGCCGGGACCAGACGCCTGGACATGGCCGTCTGCCCGCTTCTGCGTCTCCACTGGAGTCCCAGGTAACACCACAGGGCACTTTCTGGACCGGAAGTGACTCCGGCCTTTCCTGCAGGTTCTTCCCAGGATCAGGCCTGGCTGAGGCCCGTGCTGAGCACACATGGCCTCCCCACCACCGAAACCAGGCCCCAGGCCCGCACAAGCCCGCACACGCAGGGGACGTTGACTCCACATTTCCTCTCTGAATCCATTAATATTTTATGAGGCCACACAGAGGTTCTTGCGCTAGATGCTTCCCTCTCTTTTTAACCATGTAATGTGCTATAAAGCACGATATATTGACAAGAGGGAAGGGAAGCCTCAGTTTGTTTAGCTCGTGGGGGGAAAGACAAACACACATTTTGAAGATTTCGACAGACATCCTGAGGCTGGTCCCTGAGGCTGAAGGGTCGCGCCGGTCGTCTGATGTCCTGACAAACAAGCCCATTCTCTTCTGGTTTCACAGCTGGAGTCGTGGGCGCCTCCCACCACAGGGGCACCGTTCACGAAAACAGCACAGCCTTGCCAGCATGAGCGCCCCAGCCTCCAGCCAAACCAACTCCAGCCTCCTTTCCCAGACAGACCAGTGCTGTCCCTAAAAGAGGGGCCGTTAAGCAGCCCCCATGAATCCTTTAAATGCATATCCAGTCTCCTCTCTTATCAGCCCTGGCTCCAGCCACACCTCTGCAATACCTCCTGCTCCCCCAGATTCCAAACTGGATGGTGCCCGAGGGCTGCTGGGACTCCCTCCTCCAGCCCACCCTCAGCACTCACTCGCTCATGGGGGAGCTGGGGACTGCCTGGGAGCTCCAGAGGCATTCCACATCTAGAGAGCCAGCTCCCACTCAGAGTGACTGCCACTGTCACAGGCACCGCCTCCTCTGTCAGGGTGCATGACCCAACAGTGAAGCCAGCCCCTAGAATGGACAGTCCAGAGGGAGAGGAGAGTGAGCCCCGCAGTGTGCTCAGTCAAGATGGGAAGTAAGGCCAGCGCCCCAGTGTAGGAAATCAAGATGATTAGTAAGTGGATTATCCAGTGTAGACAATCATGACAAGGAGTAAGGTGAGCTCTCCAGTGTAGACAGTTGAGATGAGCAGTAAGTAAGCTAGTAAACTCCCAGTGTTTACACTGACATGGGGAAGATGAGTTCCCCAGTGTAGATGGTCTAGGTGGGTAATAAGGTGAGCTCCCAGTGTAGACAGTTGTGATGGGAAGTGAGTTCCCCAGTGTAGATGGTCTAGGTGGGTAATAAGGTGAGCTCCCAGTGTAGACAGTTGTGATGGGAAGTGAGTTCCCCAGTGTAGATGGTCTAGGTGGGTAATAAGGTGAGCTCCCAGTGTACACAGTTGGGATGGGAAGTGAGTTCCCCAGTGTAGACGGTCTAGGTGGGTAATAAGGTGAGCTCCCAGTGTAGACAGTTGGGATGGGGAGTGAGTTCCCCAGTGTAGACGGTCTAGGTGGGTAATAAGGTGAGCTCTCAGTGTAGACAGTTGGGATGGGGAGTAAGTGAGCCCCTGTGTAGACAGTCTAGGTGGGTAATAAGGTGAGTTCCCAGTGTAGACAGTTGGGATGGGGACTACGTGAGCTCCCTGTGTAGACATTCTAGGTGGGTAATAAGGTGAGCTCTCAGTGTAGACAGTTGTGATGGGAAGTGAGTTCCCCAGTGTAGACGGTCTAGGTGGGTAATAAGGTGAGCTCCCAGTGTAGATAGTTGGGATGGGGAGTAAGTGAGCCCCTGTGTAGACAGTCTAGGTGGTTAATAAGGTGAGCTCCCAGTGTAGACAGTTGGGATGGGGAGTAGGTGAACTCCCTATGTGGACAATCTAGATGGGTAATAAGGTGAGCTCCCAGTGTAGACAGTTGGGATGGGGAGTGAGTTCCCCAGTGTAGACAATCTAGGTGGGTAATAAGGTGAGGTGCCAGTGTAAACAGTTGGGATGGGGAGTAAGCGAACTCCCTGTGTAGACAGTCTAGGTGGATAATAAGGTGAGCTCCCAGTGTAGATAGTTGGGATGGGGAGTGAGCTCCCTGTGTAGACAATCTAGGTGGGTAATAGGTGAGCTCCCAGTGTAGACAGTTTGGATGGGGAGTAAGTGAGCTCCCTGTGTAGACAGTCTAGGTGGGTAATAAGGTGAGCTCCCAGTGTAGACAGTTGAAACTATCTGCCTCTGAAAATCTTGATTCATCACTTTTGTTTAACATGGAAAAGTGCAGTAGACCCCCTGCATTCATGAATAAGCCTCTGTTGCTTCTGACTCGTGAACAGTATCACATTTCTGAGACATGAAATAACAGGCCATTTGCTGATCCCATCTGAAGTGAGGTTGGTGTGTGAGAGAGAATATCCGAGCTAGAGAATGGGCTGGCCAAGCCCCAGCAGCTCAGTTCAGTGGGCTTTTCCTTCTTTCCTCCTGTCGGACATACAGTTTACCAGTGAATTTAGAAACTGCAGGGAGAGTCACCCATAAGAGGATTCCAAAGTGTTAAGAATTAGAAAGCAACGTTTCTGTGGGAAACAAAACACGCACTTATGGCAGCAGAGTGGCTCGAGTCTGTGGAGGGTGAGAATGAATTTCAAATCCTCTCAAACGCTCTGAGAAGCTGATCTTGATGTTCTTTTGAAGTTTTCAGCTGACAGCAAGCTGAGCTGAGGCTGGCACGCATCTCCTGGGTCCTATCACGTGAAGAGGAAGAAGTCCTCCAAGGCTCCTGTGCAGAGACAGCCGGGGCACTTTCCCAGCGAAAGCACGAGCTCTTGAACTGGTGTCTTTGCATCCCACTTGAATAGACCCCATCAGCTTCTTCTCCCCAGGTGGCAGCTCCCCACGCAGAATCCACATTGCCAGAGTCCCTCCGATAGTTTTACTCCTCTGTTGTGAGAGGACTTGCGAGTTGCTTGGCCAGCATTCCTATTTCCCCTTTTTTCTCTGACTTCTATTGGAGCGGGGATATGCCCAGCCTACATTTATTTCCAGCCTGTCTCGCACCTAGGAATTTCCCAAAATATGTAACTTATAGTGATAGACTGAAGGTTCCAAAAAAGGAAATTGGATTTCGCGCCCCCTTTGCCTTTCTCTACATCTTTCTTCTTCTGACCTGGAATGTGAAAACAATGGCGAGAAGTCAGCAACCATCCTGTGACCATGGGGCCACTTCGAGGAGAGGAAGCAAGGAGGCATTAAGGATGGCGGGACCAAGAGATCAAAGGAGCTGGGATGTCACGGACTTACCGCATCAGCCTTCAACTGTTCATCTCCAGACTTCTCATGAGCAAAAAAAAAAACCTGATTTATTTACTCCATGATCATCTGGGGTCTCTACTCCCTTACTATTGCCAAACACCATTTGTAAATGGCACACTGTACTTTTTAATCTTAAGAAAACAATGGATTTAAGCTTACATATTTTGCCTTAATCATCATACAGCTGCAGCAACACCAGATTGCAGCATCCACTATCTAAGGGTGCTTTGCTGTAATGAACTAATAGATACCAATGAGTTAATGTGTCACTTCTGCTAATTGGTCCTTGTGTTTTCAAATAGGGTTTTCTGGAGTGATGACTTTACCCAAAGCAGTGAAATTTTGTTACTTGGCAGGCTGACAGATACTGGGGTATGTGAGTAATTTCAATTTCATAAAGTCATGGTGGATGGTCAGGTACGTTAGCTTTCTGTGTGAAATCCCAGCCTTTAACCAAAACAGCTGAAAGGCTGTGCCTTTAGAGGCTGGGTGAAGGCCTGGCCTCTACCAAAAATGGTAGGCACTGATGGCACTAGAGACGAAGCTGCTACCTGAAGGAGGGTGACTCACAGAGAATACAGCCAAGCAGAGGCAGAGGCACAGATGGGCAGGCTATGACCAGAATTCGAGGAACTACGTTTCTCAAATTATCACTGTCTGTCCAAGAGTTTTGACCACAAATTAACAGAGTTCCCTTTTTTTAAATTGTGATTAGCAAACATCAGACCAGCTTAAACATCAGTTAGGCAGTCTATGCCTAATGTGTACCTTTCATCAGAAAGACGGTGCAGACACAGAAGGGCTGGAATCCATCAGGGTCAGCAATTGAGGAAGATGAATGGAAGAGCAGAGGAGTAATTTGCTGCCATCCATGAAAAATGCGTGCTGGCAGAGAGTCACGGGGACTTGCCAAGCCTGCTTTTAGAGAGTTGTCCAACGCTAATTGTCTCTCCAGATTTGATATTCGCATTAACCACAACAAGTGTTTCCAGTTTGGAATCCCTAAGAACTCTCCAAATATCTGGCATCCATGTGTTAAACAAAAAATTTCTCCTAGCTGAATTTGTTTATAAGTTATGAGTGGGACATTAACAAAGCTTTCTGTTGACCAGCACAGCATTCATTAACCAATAACAAAGGCTTAGCAGACAGCCTATGATCTCAGGAGTCATTTAAAAATTAAAAGGGACAATATGCTGATCTACGTGGTCAGCTTCCTTGCTCTCTGAAGAGACAGGTACTGTATCTGTTCTTAATTTGAAAAGTAGCCAGCTGGCTCCCCACTGAAATGTGATATTGTTATAAACAAACTAGCATCATAAAGCAATTGAGCAAGGAATGCCCTCTGGAGGGACTGCCTTTGAGTTATTCAGACAGATAAAGAGGGGCCAGGATCACCCTGCAAAGCAAAGCGGGACACAGGAAGCGGCGATGGCGGGGCTGTCAGGCAGCCATCGCCGTGTCCAGCGGGTCACCTTGGACACAGCAGCAGGTGCATTTATTATATGGAGACCCAACTCCCCAGGGCACGTTATAGGATCCACCTCTTTCCACTAAATGACAATATAATCAATTGCATGAATCATGGCTGAAAGAAACGTTACCTTTCAGAGGTGGATGGTCTCGCAGAAATCTTACCACCATTCTAAGGGGATTTAGAAAACCACGTGAAGTTAAAATAAGAGGAAGTAGAAATTCTATCAAGAACTTTCTATTTTTCTATCAGCCTGGAGGCAGGGATGATAACCACAGATGTATATTTGGCCTTTTAGGGCTGACAAAACAAGCCTGAGTTTTGACAGTAACGGTTGTTAAATAATTCACTTCCTACTAAAGTTTTTAACAGTACTTGCAAGATTACAGTGAGCACAATGGTGTGTGTGTGTGTGTGTGCACGCACATGAGTAATGGAGGAAAGAAAAAATGTGAGCCTAATTTCTTACAGCAATCTCCACACAGCTGGATATTTCTCAAATATTTTAAAGTGTTTTGATCAGTTAAAAAGATTTAAAGCATTATTTTCCTAGAAATTCTAACAAAATAAATCTACCAAGTTAACTAGTTGCTCCAAATTACGTATTATATCATTAACTGCCAATATCGTTTATATTTTTAAAGCAATCACATTAACAATCCTTTCACGTAAGAATCTTCCATTTCCAAAATTCTTTGGTGATATATCTTGCGAAATAATCTATATTCTCTCAGCTTTCAAACTTCTGTCTATTGAGCTGTTCATCCAAATAAGTGTGAATTAACTTAATTTTACAATTAAAATGAAAAATATAGTAATATCACCTTTTGTGTCATAATTCAAGCTTCAGGTGTCAGTGAGTTTATTGTTCCTCAAAATGGGGCCGGAGAGGAAAAGAAAAGAGCTAGGACGAGGCTCCCAATTTTCCCACCTTGGAGGAGACAGGTGCTGGAGAAGGTAGCATGGAAGCAGAGGGTGGCTGTTGGGGACACGGGTGAGCAGAGGAGATGGGCACTCATGGGAGCAGGCAGCAGGGTGTTGATCCCAACCAGAGAGGACCTGGGAGACTCAGGTGGATGGAGCAGGGCCCACAGAGTGGTCTCCACCAGGGGAGTCCACACAGCTCCAGGGTCTGGGCCTGGGAACCAGGACTCTGAGCTGTTGAGAGGCAAGGCTGAGGACGGGACGGAGAGCAGGGCCACACCTGAGACGGTGAGGTCAGGACCCTGTGAGTGAGGCTGGGAATGGTGGCAGGGGTTTCCCCAGGAACCAGTGCACAACCCCAAGTGTGGCCAGCTCCAGGACGGGACCCTCGGTTGTCAGGGGCTGAGTCTCATTCCCATCACGGCCCTCCAATGTCTGTGATGCCTGGGATGGGGTGGCCGTGTCTTTGTGGGTGCTCAGCAGGCCCCTGGTGGGAGGGTAACCGAATGCAGAATGGAGCAGAGTCAGAAGGGGGCCCGAGGGAGGGGTGCATGGCCTCGGGCACGTGGAGTCAGGCCCCAGCACAGGAGACAGCATCGACAGCCTCATAGCCGCTGGCAGCCTGCACTCCTGGGGCGCCACCGGGTCCATGATTATGACCTGGGCGCCTGCTTAGTCCTAAGCCCCACGGAACTCAGGATCAGGCTAACAAGTACTGAGGCTTCGAGGTAGTTTTGCCCAATCACAAAATGACTCGGGGTCTGCATCAAGTAGAAGCAGACAGCAGGAGGTTCGGAAGCGAGGCCGGGAATGTGGGTGGAGGCTCAGCCCACTGACACTGTGGACGAGCTGGAGACGGCAGGCTCTGTGGGCTTCAGGGCTTCCTGTGAAATGCAGTCCTTTTCCCCAAACTGTCCACATGCAGAGCATGAGATAAACAAGAGGCGTCTTCCCTGTAACAACCCACCAGTTAGGTGTGAAACCCACAGCAACATGAAGGATTTTCTGGCCCAATCCAGGAATCCTCCCTTTGGTTCGTAAAAAGTAATTCCAAAATCATGTTCCCAGATACAGGTGAGTCCAGGCAGAACCAGGGTGCCATGCCTCTAAGGAGGGCCAAGCCCTTGCCTCCCCAGGGCTGACACTGAGTGGGGCACAGACGCCAACTTCAGGAATGCCCCCACGTAAGTCCCAGGCCGGGACCTCGGTCCTCAGCTCACAGGGCACAAACCCCCGTTCCCTGGCTGCCTACCTCTCCACCAGGCGGGCCCCTCCTCTTTCTCCTTCTCCTTGTGGAAAGCTGACTCAATTTCCCCACACACCACCTTTCCCACATGTACAGGGAACGTTTGATCACAAGTAGGAATATTTTTTAAGTCATGTGATACATAAACAGGGAAAAATTCCATCAAGAAGGACACGTTGTAAGCAGAAGTCAGGGTCGGCTGTGGTTGAAACGGCCACTCTCTTCCTTCCATGCTGCAGGTGTGCCGCCTGCGCCACCACGGGCCGGTGGCATCCACATCATCAGTGACTTGTTTTTCACACCTGTCAGTTAAGAACCCAGAAGAGCGCAGTGGCACCAAACCTCGCACTGGGTGGCTTTCCTGCCCTCCCTCGAGCACCTGATGTCTGTGAATAATAATATGTCACACAGAGTCCGAAATAACACATTTTCAACAGCAGTTGATAGATCATTACATCTAATACGATCTGTGTAAAATACATGAAAAGCGTAGTCAATTCTCCAAATCAGCAATCCAATATTTAGGGACTTGCAGGGTGAATGAATTTAAATCCACATTCAAAATCAGATAATCTGTCGCTCTTACTCTGATGAATGATGTTATTGTCAAGTGACATCTTTCTGTCACTAGTTTTAGACCAAAAGCCCAAAATGAAAATTAATCGATAAAATGTGAAAATTCAGCATTCTGTTACAGAGTTGTTTCAGGTGTCACCATAAAGTCTTTTGCTAAAAGATGCCAAGCCCAAGCCTCACCTTCGCTGCAGAGAACAAGCTCCTTCAGTGTTGGCCGTGTCTTCTCGGCCAGCACTGCTCCCCTGCAAACAGCATCAGAGTTGAAACTGCGGGGGAGATGAGCCAGGAAGGGCAGGCACATTCCAGGTACCAACCTGCTTCCAGTGGCTGGTGAACCCTGGCTTTTAACCCCCCCGCCAATCCCAGCGATTCCACCGTGCACCCTGAAGCCTCACTGGTAGAACACCACAGGACCCCCTGCGTGCCAGGCTGGGCAGCCCGGCTCCAAGCCCTCCTGTCGGTGTCCTCAAGGGCTCAGAACAAGACCACGTGGCCAATCTTGGAAGCACCTGGGCTGAGTAGACCTTCTCATGAGCCTCATCACAGTCCCATGGTGGGAACGCAGGCCCAGACCTCAGTGCCTCGGGGGCGGGCAGCGAGACCACACATCCACACCACACCCGGCGCTCAGCCTGCTGGGCTGCCCTGGGCCCCGTGTGGCTGATGGGCACTCACAGTGAGCCTGTGATACACTGCCCCCTTGCCTAGAAAGCTCTAGACGCTGATTCTCCTCAGCGTCACACCAGGACTGCTCAGAGGTGCTGAGAAGCCAGGGAGTCCCCGCAGGGGCCACGCGTCTGAGTCCTCGCTGTCAGAAATGGAAATCAACCACCAAAATGTGAAAATTCCACATTTTGCCCTACGTGTGTGTACGTATCTACACAAATGCACACGAAGATGAAGGGAAAGCAGGGTTGCTAGGGGAGCAAATGGATAAATATTCTCATAATATTTTTTAACGATGAGACTTTACATTCACTTCTGGAAATTTTTAAGACAAAATTTAAACTGGAAACCCTCCATTCTTAGTCCATCGTGTGCGTTTTTGCTTCTCTGGTACGTCAGTGACATAATATTAACCTCACAGGAGCAGCTCCGGCTCACAAGCTTGGTGCCTCGCTTCTCACCTAGGGCGTGTGGGCTGGATACCCTGTGAGGCGGCACTAAGGTCAGCAGAACCGTGCAGCCTGGAGGTCCAGGGCCGCGGTCAGACCAAGGCTGTGCTGTGTCCTTCTGAGGAACACGTGTCCGGGTCCCCGTCCATCTGAGCAAAGGGTGCTTGTGCCGTTGGTGGATTCCGTGACTGAAGGCCAAAGAACCTGCACCTGTGGAAACATCAGAACGTGGATTTTCCATGGCCCTGACCGTGGCATGAAACTCACGTGGAGGGAGACAGCTGGAAACCACAAAGACGGTGCAGCGTGTGCTCAAGGTGGGGGCTCCTCAGCATCGGTCAGCAAAGCATCTCAGCTTGCAGAGAGGCACCAGCTCACGTCGGAGGTCCGTGTGCCTTGGGGACAGGAATGGACGGACGGACGGACGGACGGGCGGACAGACGGATGGACGGACGGATGGACAGGTGAATGGATGGATGGATAGATGAATGGAGAAGAGTCCCACATCTGAGGAAATGCACAAGATGAGATGTGGCATGCCACAGGTTTCCCCGCATTTTACTTCTTCCCTGGGCTCTCCTGGACATCTTCCTTCACATAGAGGGAATAAACTCATTAATGCCATCTCTACTGCCTGTGCTTGGGACCTGGATGGTCATTGCATGGCACCAAACCCCTTCCCTCTAAGCCAGGCCCACCCCACAGTGCTGAAGAGAGCCACGACCTCCAGGGCTGTGAGGATTACGTGGTCTCGTGGGATACGGAGCGCAGCATCATTTTGCATTTTCTGTATGTACAAATATACTAATGGTAGTCAGTATACTCTGAACAAGGGAATTTCAAAGTGCACGTTAGTGGTATGCAGTGGCGGTTATTGGAAACAGAACTTTCTTTCATAAGCATTTCTAGAAAAGCGAGTTTTTCACCTTGACAATCAGAAGCGTTGCAGTCACATCAGCTGACAGGGCTGGTTTCTCACTTCTGGAGCCCCTGCCCACGTTATGCTGACGCTGTGGCTGGCTTGAGAACGGGAGCCTCACAGCAGCCTGGGCGGGCTCTTACTTAAAGAGAATATGTGCACCAAAGAAGATGCTATGCTTTTATTCCTTCAAAAAAGTGTCACCAAAACAGCCCAGAGCATGAGAATGTAGAACCCTGCCTGCTCCACAAGGCGCTGCTCGTGAAAGCTTACGAGCGGTGTGTGCCTGTTTGGAAACCCATGTCTTTATTTGACGAGGAGCAACTGGCTGTCACAATCACTGATTTCCTATAATTTCTTTTGAAACCCAAACAATAGACAGGAAGTGACTTTTACGGCGGATGCTTAGTCTCCGGCCAGTTCACAGAGGACTTACAGCTCCCTGTTGTTTGCTGCTAAAGCGCACGAGGAGGCTGCTGGCATTGCTGGTGTTAAGATGCGTTGCAGGTGTTTCCTCAGACACTCGGGGTCACCTGCGTTCTGCAGATGCCCTGGGAAGCCAGGCTGGGCCCACACTTGCAAAGCTGTTTTCTCGCCCCCAAGGAAAGAGGGGCCTTTGCAGCCAGGCCAGGTGAAATGACCACATTGTAGAAAGGAAGGCGTGTCTGCTAGCTCAGTGAGGCTCTCACTCACCTCCCTGCAAGCCTGAAGGACACACCTGGAGACGCTCCTCCACCTGGCAGCCCGTTCTCCTCAGATCGGCGCCCACCATGATCACTCCGCACACTCCGTGACCCCGGCCCACCGGGAAAGCAACCTCCAGGGAGACCTTTAATCCAAGTGTGACACTCCCATCATCATCAACCCATGAAGGGGAGAATGCGGGATTCCTGCATGTGCCTGTCCTAACGCGCTGGTTTTTTTATCTTCCTCCTGCTTCTAAACATAGCTGATGTCTCCTGGGAGCCCCTTTTTTGTAGAGGGAGGCTTTTACATCGCTGCCCCTCCTAAAGCTCATCATATTCCTGCAGATGGGGGTCCCAGGACTCGCTCCCTTGCATTTACCCTTCAGAATGCACAACCCTGAGGACGGGATTGCAGGGCCGGAGGGTGTGAGCAGGGGCACCCGTGTGTGGGCGTGGGCTGCAGGTGGGGAGCTGGGGGCTGCTGGAGGATGAGGAGATGGTGCTGGGAAACTTGTTTTCAGTGCTTTGAAAACAGGCAGCTGGAAGGTGCCGCTGCCTTTCTGAGCTAAGCAGATCTTTGTTCATTTACTTGGTATCACATATTCCAACTCACTCTGAACTAACAAATGGACAGCAAATAAAATGTCCCCCTAGAATCATACTACTTTTATAAAGAGAATTTCTCAAGTTCTAATTCATAGATGATTTGAGAGTAATACAATGCCATGTTTTAGCTGCTTCTGCTAAAAATAAGTCTCTTTGTAAACCTCTGTCCTTAGAAATTTCCATCGAGGGAGGCTCTGAGAACACTTTCAACCCTCGAGACACTTAACTCTGTAGATGTCCATGGGGGCTGTTTGAATCAGAGGCATCTGAACCCAGGAGGGTGGCTCCGGGGCTAGGTGCAGGCCCGGAGCATTGCCTTCCTCCTGAGATGCACCACCATGGAGGTTGAACGTCGGGAGAAATTCTGCAAGGTCCAGGTCCTCTGAGAGCACTGCCTTCCTCCTGGGGCACACCACGACGGAGGCTGGAACGTCAGGAGAAATTCTGCAAGAACGGCAGATCCCAGATGGCATGCCCTTTGTATTAGAGGTTGACCACTTGTCTCTGAGTAGCCCATGCCTGGTTTGGGGTGGCCTGAATGCACCCTAGGGAGAGGCAATTATAATATCAACTTTTATCCACTTGAGGAATATTGGTTGAACTCCAACAAAGTGCCTGGCGCTCGACCAGCAGCTGGAGAGAAGGCTCTGAGCACAGCAGAAAAGAGCCCCTGCTTGCTGGGAGCACATGTGCTGGGGAAGGAAGATGGGCGGGAAATGTGCACCCTGTTTGATCAGGAGCTTGAGGAGACAAGGACGGGCAGGCCAGGGGAGGAGGAAGCTGCAGACTTGGGGCAAGGTCAGACGCTTCACAGAGGGGCCAAGGAAGGGGGCGCCACTTTGTCCCGGTTCGCTGGGGACTTTCCCAGGTTGGGCACTGAAAGTCCCAATCCCAGGAAATCCCTCAGTCCCAGGCAAATTGTGGAGAGCAGGGCAGGTGTGTGTGGGGTGCCGCTGGGGACATGGGGCACTCCCGTGAGGACGTCTGGGAAGAGCGTTCTGAGCAGCTCTGAACAGAGGAGCCCGGGGCAGCATGCTGTTGACTCACCCACGGCGCTATGAAACGTACCTGCCTGGTTTTCCGTCAGGACATCTTGAATCTGGAGAAGGCTGTCGGGAAATACAACTTTTCTTTCCTAACACCCGTGTGAACACACAAAGGAACAGTGTGCGGAGACTCGAGCGGACCGCTCATGGGCCGAGTGGAGACAATTCCAAACTGCCTCACCGCACGGCCTGAGAGTGGGCGACCACCGTGGGCGCCACCCCCTTCCCTAGCAGGCCCAGTAGGGAGCAGGTAGGAAACGGGCCAGCCCTCAAGACCCTGACCAGGGCTTGCGTGGGGGGAAAGTCCGGCACCGCGTTCAGCGAGCGCCACATCTGGCCAAACGCAGGGCGTGGAGTCAGAATCTCGCCGAGGCCCAGGGCGCTCTGCGTCTCCGTGCCAATTCCGCACCCCTGTCCTTCTGGGGATTTTACCTTCCCTAGCGTCCCCGCCTCCAACCTCTGTCTTTGTTAGTCAAATATGCCACCAGCATTCCACTTCCTGACCATCGCTTAGAGAGGCAGTCACAGGGGCCCCACCCACCTCCAGCCTAAGGCATGGCCTTTACTTCCTGGCCCAGCCTGCCCACCTGGTGCCCAAACATCCCCAGCCATCTCGTCCATTTCCCCACACCCGTCTTCTCCAATCAAATACAAGTTCCCATGAGCTCCACATCCTCCAACTCCAGCATTCCTGTCTCCACTCCCACTTCCTGCTTCTCAAGTGTGGAGTTTCTCCAACCTCAGTCCCAGAGACCTCGAGTCCCCTGCCTTCCCCTTGCCATCTCTGCGATGTCCCAAATTCTACCTAAAATCTTGAATTTCACTTTGTGCATTGCTGTCTGTGGCGGTCTGACCCACCTGCTGCAGGTGGCAGCTGCGGGTACTCATGTAGGAAGTGGTGCCAGCACAGCCCCAGGAGCAGATGCAGGTGCATGGACGGGGCAGAGGCAGGGGCAGGGGCAGGGGAGG
>PVKV010030223.1:0-22550 GCA_004027835.1 Alouatta palliata | reverse complement strand
ATCACGAGGTCAAGAGATCGAGACCATCCTGGTCAACATGGTGAAACCCCGTCTCTACTAAAAACACAAAAATTAGCTGGGCGTGGTGGCACGTGCCTGTAGTCCCAGCTACTCGGGAGGCTGAGGCAGGAGAATTGCTTGAACCCAGGAGGCGGAGGTTGCGGTGAGCCGAGATCGCGCCATTGCACTCCAGCCTGGGCAACAAGAGCGAAACTCCGTCTCAAAAAAAAAAAAAAGAAGTGTGCTATTGAGGCTGAGCACAGTGGCTCACACCTGTAATTCCAGCACTTTGGGAGGCCAAGGTGGGCGGATCACTTGAGGTCAGGAGTTCGAGACCAGCCTGGCCAAAATGATGAAACCCCATCTCTACTAAAAATACAAAATTAGCTGGGCATGGTGGTGGGCAACTGTAATCCCAGCCACATGGGAGGCTGAGGCAGGAGAATCACCTGAACCCAGGAGGCAGAAGTCACAGTAAGCCAAGATCATGCCATTGCACTCCAACCCCTGGTGAAAGAGCATGACTTCATCTCAAAAAAAAAAAAAAAAAAAAAAAAGGAAGTATGCTGTTTAGTTCCAAATACTTGGAGATTTTTCCAGATGTCATAATTTTATTGATTTATAATTTAATTTCATTTTGGTCATAAAACATATGTTATATGGCTTGATTATTGTTCGGTGAATTTTAAAATTTTAAATATGGTTCAGAATATAGTGTACTTTAGCAAGGATTCCAAGTGTCCTTGAAAAGTTTGTGTATTATACTGTTAAGAGGTGGACTGTTCTATAAATGTCAATTAGATCAAGTATGCCAAGTAGACTTATTCAGTTCTTTTATATCCTTACTAAATTTGTATCTACTTGTTCAATTTGTTATTGAGAAAGCACTGTTGAAATCTCAAACCATAATTGTGGATGTGTTCATTACTCCTTTTATTTCTAGCAGTGTTTGCTTCATGTATTTTGAAGCTCTCTTATTTGGTGTATAACCCTGTAGGATTATTATGTTTTCTTGGTGAGTTATCCCTGCAACATGAGGAAATGACTCTTGTCCAGGTGCAGTGGTTCATGCCTGTAATCCCAACACTTTGGGGGCCTGAAGCAAGAGGATCAGTTGAGCCCAGGAGTTCAAGACCAGCCTGGGAAATGTAGCAAGACCCTATCTCTACAAAAAAATAATAAAATATTAGCTGGGTGTGGTGGCACACACTTGTAGTCTCAGCTACTCAGGAGGCTGAGGCAGAAGGATTGCTTGAGCCCAGCTTTCAAGGCTGCAGGGAGCCAAGATTGTGCCACTGAACTCCAGCCTGGGTGACAATAAGACTTCATCTCAAAAAAAAAAAAAAAAGAAAGAAAGAAAGAAAGAAATGACTTTTTATTCCTAGTAATATTATTTGTCCCTAAGTATACTTTGTCTGAGATTTAAGTAACTATTTTATCTTTCTTTTGGTTGGTATTAGAATGTCATATTTTTGTCTATCATTTTACTTTTAACCTATTTGTGTCTTTAGTGGAGTTTCTTATAGGCAGCATATGGTTGGCTCTTGCTTTTATCTAATCTGACATTCTATGTTTCTTGAACGTATAGTATATAGTTTTATAAAAACATTTCATACCTTTGCTTTCTAATTCTACTTTCTGTGTCATTTCTAGGTCAATTTTGATTAGTTTTTCATCTCATTATAAATGATATTTCATTGCTTATTCACATGTCTGGTCATTTTTGTTTGAAAGCCAGACATTGTGATTCTTACTTACATTGTGAATCTTACATTGTGTGTTGGATATTCTTGTATTTTTAAAACTAGTATTGATCCTGTTCTTTTACCCACTTAAGTTACTTTGAAACAGTTTGGTCCTTTTGATGCTTGCTTTTATGCTTTGTTAGATGGGACCAAGCAGCATTTCTTCTAAGTCTGCTATTCCCCACTACTGAGGCAATGTAATTCTGTGTACTCTACTCAATGTCCTGTGTATTGTGAGGGTTTTTTAAATGTTTACTGATGGGAACCCCACCTATTTCTGGTCTGTGTGAGCTCTGGAAATTATTCTGCCTGTCTATTGTGTGTCCCTTTTTCCATCCTTGAGTAGTTTTCTTACAGCCATTCATTGGCCAATAATCAGCTGAAGGCTCGAGGCATCCCTCTGCATCTCTCTCTCTCTCTGTCTCTCTGTCTGTCTCTCACTCTGTCCTCTGAACCCTAGCTACTTTGACCTCTCCAAACCCCTTAACATATTGAGACCACTGGCCTCTGCCTAAGTTCTCACTCCTGATGCTGCCCTGGAAACTCTCCCCAGACAGTGCCTGAAGCAATCATAGCACTGCACTCAGCAGCTTTCCATCTCTCAGGAATCACTGGCCTTTGCTGCTTCTCTGATATATGAGAAATCACTTTCATATATATTTTCTTGTTTTTTAATTAAATTGGGAGGATAAATCTAATCCTTGTTACTCCATCCTTTCCAAACATTAAAAATTGAAATACTGGATTTTTACCCATGTGGTTCCATTGAGAATCCTGGAACTGTGAAAAATTTGGCATTTCAACCCTGGAAGGAAAAGCAAGGACCAGGGACAATGGTCCCTGGGTTCTCCCAGCTCAGTTGCATACAACCTCAGTGCCCTTAGGAAGGTAGTTTGCCTCACTGGGGCCTCATCTACACATGAAGACTAAGTATTACCCACAGGCTTCACCAGGCGCACTATGGTAGAAAGAAACCACACATATGTAGGGAACAGGGAAGTGTTAGCATCATATACACTTCCCTGGAACTCCCAAGGGCTAGAGATTGCACTCTACAAATAAGCAAACGTAAGATAAAATTTTTTGTGTTAAATGATGAATTACATATATTTCCACAAATACCTAACCTGAATTATCTGCCAACATTTTCTAAAGAATCTTCTCTAAAACACACTGTGTGAATTCCTTTTGCGTATGAAATTGGCAGCGATCTCTCTGGTGTAGGATATTCCTGGAAAGACACACAGGAAAGTGGGTCACAGTTGCGGCCTCCAGCAGGAAAGTGGTGGTGAGGGCCAACCATGGCACAGCCTCATGTTTCACTGAACGCCGTTTCTAACACTTAAAAGTTGTCCCATGGGCTTGTGTCCTTATTAAACATATAAACTGAGCACCTAAGATACATTTAGATAAATGTTTTTAAAGCTCGAAGCAGCCTTTAAGGATGCCTGCAGCCTTTGATGAATGTTTGCAGATCATTTTCTTCTTAATCCATTTGACATTAAGAGGAAAATGCATCTGCAACTATCTTCCTTTCATTGTTGCCAGAAAACCCAACTTCCCCATGTCATCCGTGACTTCTGGGAGTAGGAAAAGTCCCAAGGTTCATAATATCATTTCTGACATACAGGCTGTGCCTAAACTTCAGTTTAAGACTTTGGGACCTGGTGAAATCTAAGAATCCCATGGGACATATGTAAATTCATGTCATAATCATTCACTTCCTGTAACATTCATGTCAACAAGAGACTCACTTATTCAGCAATACCTGCTGAGACTGCTAGGTGCTAGGCAGATACATAAGCGTTCTTGTTTCCAAGAAATCAGACTGAGGGTCCAGGCCAGTCAACCGTAGTCATTATTCATGTGTTTGCAAAATGCAGATGCACCAAGCAGTATTTTTTAGGGTTCCAGGTTGCAGCTGCACAAAGTTTTGGGAGAGGTGGGACCTCCTGGCATGCTTTGAGAGTAAAGAAAGGAAGAGGATTAGGGTTCTCCGTAGGGTGTACCCCACTAGGAAAGGGCACCTCCCAGGCTGGGGGCTGCTCTCAAGGGAGCCCTGTCCCCCACCCCAACTGTAGCAGCCAGGGCCGGTCTTGGGGGACTCAGAGCTGCTCCTGAACTGGTGTCACCCCACACTGCCTGCACCTCTTCATGAGCAGCAGGGACCACACTACCCAGTTATTGGTAGAAAGGGCTGGACGGGAAGAGAAGTGGGGGAAATTCAGTGTCTGTAAAACCCGTGTCCGGGTCCAAGGCTCACAGCTCAAGTGACCAGGAGTGTCAGATGCACAGAAGGGAACCCAGCTCACCACTGGCAGTGGGGAGGCCTGAGGACACAGTGCTGCACAGAATAGTTCGCGAGCGTCTCCCAGGAGAGTAAAGAGAAGACACGGAGGAAGCATAAAGATGGCACACTCCGCTCACTACGCGGGCACCAGGACACACTTTCCTGGGCTTGCTAGAGGACATGTTTTTGATGCCTCCCCTGAGGCTGGGTCTCAAGAAGCCACGGCACCTTACCTCGCCTGCTCTGTGCATGGATGCTACTTTGCTCAGAGCTTACGGCTCCCTGCAGTTAAAAGGAAAAGTGGAATCATGCCTTGATTATTTACAAAGCGTGACCATTGTACTTACTGTTTTCCCCACAGAAAAGAAGAATTCAAAAAACACTCAGTATGAAAATCTATCCATTCTGGACAAAATCCTTCAAAATATGAGATATTCAGGTAGGTTGGGAATAATAGGTAGGCGTCTGCCGTTTGGGGATGTTTCCTCCTGCTCAAGGGACAGGTGTGTCTCTGAGCAGCTCCAGGGAGAGCAGGTGAACCCGGCCAGATGGACCCGCCTGAGCTCCACAGGAGCCCCGTCCGGCCGTTGATGTGTGGACACCTGACCAGACAATTCCAGTCCAAGGAGCTGTGACCCATGTCAATGAGGGAACACTCTCCTTTCTCAGCTGAACAGAGCAAGGGACCAGTCCCCATTTTCCCAAGAATAATCAGGACTCGAAAGCCTGCCACCACCCACCCACACAAGGGTCCCAATCATGTGATAGCTGGAGCCTGTTCCCTTGTGACAGGCCCAGGAAGGGTCCCCACACCCCTGTCAGGAGGCCCCCCACCCTCTCATGAGGTGGACCCCCAGTCCAGCCCTTCCCCACTCCCTGTGCACACAACTCCACCACTGCCCGCCTGCTAAGAGTTGGCCACGCAGGTCCTGTGGCTTCTGCCCCTGGCCCACGGGCTTCTCCTCGGAGCTTTCCAAGACACCTGGGAGCCAGTCCTGGGTGAGGCTGACAGCCCTCCTGCCCTCCTGGCCTCCCTGAGTCACATGGCGGCCCAGCGTGCCTAGACCCTCCCCCAGTACCCTGCAGCACACACCCGTCCACGCAGCCTGAGACCGTCCGTCTGGAGCGCGTCACACCATGAATCCCAAGCTGCTGTCTGTGAATGCCTAAGGCTCTGGCACATGAGCAGCTGCTGAGCCACACGGCTGGCTTTTCAAAGCCCGAGCACAGGGCCAGACGCTGAGACCCCGTCGCCTTCATTCTCCTTCACTGGTGCTTCCCGAGCACCCACCACTGTCCTAGGCTCTGGAGTTTCTCCCATAAAACAGAGAGCCCTGCCTGGGAGTTCACCAGCTAGAGGATGGTGAGGTGGGCCTCCCTGTCCCCTCTGAAGGCATTGGGGTTCTGACTTTTCCGTCCAGCCTGTCGGCTGCTGCTCCCAGCTCCTCACTGTCCACAAGCATGGGAAGCCAGCCAGCTGGTCCTTTGTTAAAATGCTGACGAGGACGGTCCTGGGACGTGTCACTAGAGGCCTCCCTGCTGCACAGATTGTCCTCAAGCACAGGCCAGGAGCTGCTCTGAAGTGGGGCCCCCAGCCCCCTATGTTCAGACTTTGCCAGCCAGTATCCATCCCAGGACCACAAAACCTCAAGCCACAAGGTCTGTCTGTGACCCCAGCAGCAGGGACCAGGCCAACACACGTGGTGTAGAAAGGGCAGTGAGCGGTCGTTTAAACTACGGCCAATTTCCCAGACTGTGCCGCCGTCCAGGCCAACCTCTGCTGCTTTACATATGGATTTCATGAGAGACCCTGTCAAAGATCCAGTTCTCTGGGACGTGACTGTTCAGCAATGCTGGACAGTGAAGGACCAGGAGTCTCCAACCTCCTGGTACTGACATCCCAGGAATGGGCCCCACAGCCAGCTGCCATCGGGGGAGGAGGACGAGGAGGACCAGCCCCTCCAAGCTTGGAGTTGTCGATGAGTTTTGAGGGAGAATGCCGGGAAATGACACTGAACAGAGTGGACCCACAAGGAGAGCTGGAGGCAGAGAGAGCCAGACACAGCCAGCCCCAGACACAGCCAGCGCCCCACCGTCCTCCTGCCTGGGACGCATCTGCGGGGCTCTCCCTTCCCTCCCCAGCTGAGGCCCCAGTTCCTCCTGTCCCCTGGTGTCCCCTGATCCTGCCAATGTACCTGTCTCCCTCACACCACACGCTGCCAGGCTCAAAATCTCCTCTTTCCACACAGGAAACAATTTCCGTAAAGAGCAGCCGAGGACGAGTGCTCAGAGTAGGCTCCCAGGCAGTCAGCGAGGCCACAGCCACCAGAGCCCGAGCTGGAGACGCACCCGCTAGGACCCCCACCCACCAGCCTCTGGAACAGGGCACATGTGTGCATGCGCCTACATTCTGAGGGTCATTTGCATAAAGGAAAATCGTTATTTCACACCATCCAAATGGAGTTGGTTTATTTAAGTGTTAAGCTAGAGGGTATGTGGGATTTGGGTTTTTTTTTTTTTTTAAAGAAAACAAGAAACAAAAACCATATTGAGCCTTGAAATAAGCACATCAGAAGCTTCTGTCTACAAATAATCTCAGAGCTTGTGAAAAATCCGTCTATGAGGAACAGAAACTATGAAGGCCCGAGAGTCTCTTCTGCTGCCATGCCCTGCAAAACACACACGCACACATATAACACATGTGCGCACAACACACATGCACAAACACATCCACACATGCAATGCACACACATGCAACACACACGCAACACACACGGAGCCTCATCGTAACAGAAATGTTTGCCGAGCTTGGGAATGTTGGCTGGGCCTGTGTGTTGTGGAAGGTGGTTTGCCGCAAGTGGTATGTGTGGCCTACAGCGCCACCTGGGGGCAGGGGCTGGCGGTGACAGGCACACATCTTGAGCAACTTTTCTTACCCAAACTGACTCTGACTGTGGATGGGTGGCAGCCTTTACCAGACTCATTGAGGTGACCTGTCTGGAATGATTTAGGACAAAACATGACTTTCCCATTTCTCTAGAAAGGCAGCCAGGCTTGGAGAAGCTGATGGATCACGTTTTAGGACAATCCTGGACAGAGGACGTGTGTGCCCTTTGTGCAGCGTAGCAGTGGTTGTCGTCCATGAAGGCAGCTGGCGACGGAATCAGAGAACGCCACTGTGCTTGTAGCTGCTGGCTGTGCTCTCTTCTTAAGAGATGCAAGCGTCCTGTCCCCTCTTTCTATGGTGCCTCTGAGGCAACAGCAGAGGACCAAGGGGTTGGAATCAGGGCCCTTTGAGGCCTTTCGTGTAACCCCTCGATTCCAGATGAGGAAATTGAGGCAGCGAGGGCACATGACTTGCTCATAACTCAGTAAGTTGACGGCAGGGCTGGATGCAGTTACTTCTGATGCCCAGTGCTCTCCGTGTCTGCTAACTCATGCTGCGGCCCCTCTGTTAATACATGGACAGCTCCATGCAGTTCTTACTAACCCATGCTGCGGCCCCTGTTAATACATGGACAGCTCCATGCAGTTCTTCTCCTTCCTTTGTGCACCTGCAGTTTTGATTTTTCGGTTTTGCGCGTGGACCTCACAAACCATTTTGAGCGAACTTTGTCGTTTATAAGTTGTTTGCACGTACAGTGGGCACAGAGTCCTCACAGCAAGGCCAGGAGGCCAGCGTCGCCCCCACTCCACATGAGTGGGCCTGGGGCTCAGAGGTATTAAGTGGCCACTCACCGCCACACTGTCACGTGGCCCGCTGCGGACCCGACACCGTGCCCCAAGCCAGGGCCTTGCTGTGGGAGGTTTTCATCATCAGTGGCATCATCGTTTTCCAAGCAGGGCCTGGCAGGGTTTGTCCCCCCAGAAACCTTGGCAGAGCAGGACTGACCCAGAGAAGACAAAATATAAAAGCATCATTGATTTGGCCACTCTCTCTCCTCTGTCCTGACCACATGACAGCCCTGATCACATAGTCTTCAAAAGCTGGAAGGTTGGGTTAATAGTTTGATCACATCAAAACATTCCCTTTCTCAAGGATGGCACCGAGAACAGGCAGGGGAACATGTGGGGTCTCCAGATGGACGATTGCTGCGCAGCAATCCAGCATGCGCTTCCTGCTGATGGGACACACTGGTGCTCTTCCTGGGAGGCTTCAAACAGAGTTGGGAACTAAGTTGACGAGGAAAAACATCAGTGTCAATATTAGCTACCTCAAGCGATGAGCTGGCTTACAGGGGTGTTAAAGGCATGCCTGTGACAGGGGAGTGACCCCCTACATGTACTAGGATGGGCATTCCAGGAAGAAAGCGTCCCAAAGGTGCCAGGGCAGGGGTGGGTGAGTCTGAGGCTCTGCCACCCAGGGCGGGAATTGCAGCCAGAGTGGTTTCCTATTATATGCTATGGGTGAGAGAAAATGGTGAAACATATTAATGTACGCTGTATGATTTCAGTTTTTTTTAATTTTTTGAGACATGTTGTATGGCCAAACGTACAATTTTGGTAAATATTCCGTTTGGAACTTGGGAGGAAGGCGTATTCCACAGTAGTCGGGGGCAGGATCCCAGAGAGTCAACGGGTCGAGTTGGTTCACTATGTGGTTAAAATGGGTCAAGTTGGTTCACTGTGTGGTTAAAATGGGTCAAGTTGGTTCACCGTGTGGTTAAAATGTGTCCTCACTCATTGCTCTTTGGCATCAAGTACCACGAGAGGTGTGGGAAACATCCCCACTGCGAGTGCAGAGGATGCATTTCTTTCCTTCTCTCAATTTTGTTTTATATGTTTCAGAGCTATGTTGCTAGGGTCCTACAGACTGAACTGTTTCTGGCGGATTTAAGCCTCTCTTGTTATGAAATGTTCCTCTTTATCTGTAGTATTTCTTCTTGCCTAATATTTATTTGGTCTGATATTAACGTAGCCCCACTAACTTTCTTGTGGTAAATATTTGCATAATATATCATTTTCCATCCTGTTAAACTTCACTGTAATGTTATACTTAATATAGATATTTTTAGGTAATATACAGGAGGATGTTTATAGAAATCCAGTTTTTTTGCCTTTTAATTGGAATGTTTCTTCCTTTTATGTGAAATATAAGTAGTGCTATAGCTGGGTTTGTATCTATGATAGTACTGTTTATTTTTCATTCATCTCACATGCCTATTTTTTCTTATTTCACTTTATTTGGATTATTTTTTTCATTCCATTTTCCTATTAGATTATGTACTTTAATGTTATTTTAAAGGTGATATTAGAGACTACAATATACATCCTTCACTTACTGTCACCCAAAATTAATACTTGTATCACTTCCTAAGTTTTCTCTTCTTTCATTTTATTTGGATTGAGCAAGTTTTTTTTTTTTTCATTCAATTTCCCCCTCTACTAGATCATTGTGTATTTTTAATATTATTTTATAGGTTATGTTAGAGACTGCTACAGTATGCACCCTGGACTTCCTATAACCTAAAATTAGTACTTTTACCATTTCCTGAGTAATGCAAGATTAGGAGAATATTTAACTCCACTTACCATTTTTTGCATTTTTGTCACAAATTTTAATTCTGCATATATTTTAAATGCCTCAAAATATTATACTCAGTTCTATGCAGTTAAAATTTGTCTTGGATTCATCCACATATTTACTCCTTCATTTGCTCTTCATTAAAAATGTTGTGCATTTTTAATGCTTCTGGCTAGCAGTACATTCCTGCCAACTAACTCCTTTTAGTATTTTAGTATAGGCCTACTGGGAAAGTTCTCAGGTTTTTATTTGTCTGAAAATATCTTCACGTTTTGAAAAATGTTTTCACCAGACGTAGACTCTAGATTAGCAGTTATTTTCTTTCAGGATTTTCAGAATGCTTTCCATTGTCTTTTGAACTCCATCATGTCTCCCGGGAAGTCTGCTGTCACTGTGTTATTGCTGCTCCTGGGACAGTAATGTGTCTTTCCACCTCTGGCTAATGTTAATCATTTTTCTTTGCCTTTTCATTTCAGCATATTTACAGTGATGTTCCTAGCTGTGTTTTTATTGCATTTATCTCATCTGGGTTTATGGTGATATTTGAACCTGTGACTTATTTCTTTTGTAAGTTCTGAAGAATTCTAAGCTGTCTTAAATATTCTATGGCTTTTTTCTCTGTCTCCTCTCTCCTCCAATTATGCATCTTCAGTGTTTGTCCTGTGTCCCACATTTCTCTTATACTCTTTTTTCATTCTTTGTTCTCTTTGATTTTCATCTGAATATTTTCTCCTGACCTACATTCAGAACACTAAATCTCTCTTCAACTTTGGCTAATCATTTATTTATCATAATTAAGTTTTAATTACTATGTCTTTTAATCCTGGAATTTCCATTTGGTTTTATTTTATGGGTTCCACTTATCTGTGACATTCACCATTGTGTCATCTGTTTTATGGAACTATATTAATCATAGTTATATGTCTAATCTGTATTTGATAACTCCAATATTGGTATTATCTGGAAGTCTGTTTCTATTGCCTAGATTATTGTTATGATTGGTACTTTTGGATAGATGGTGGACATCGTGTTATGAAAAACTAGAAACTCTGAAAGGCATCTAGTTCTGGTAGCCAGTTAGAGAGAGAACAGATGACCTTAAGTTGTTTTGACACTGGATTTGTCTTTGCAACACCTGGTCTACTTCTAATTTTCCTTATTCACATGGAAGTTCCAATTTAGAGCTCTGAGAATTTACCAGGGCCCTTCAAATGCAATTTTTCTTTTTTACACTGGGAGACTGCTTGAAAGCTCTTTAGCTCCTCAGCCTCTCTGTTATCACTTTCTGCTGACCTTCTCTCCAGCTGCACAGCTGAGGACTTAGGGAATGCTTTAGGGAGACAAGCAGATTGGCTAGCTGGGCTCACTACACTGCACATGCCTTCTTTCTGAATCCCTGGCTGTATAAGAAGCTCTTAACTCACATTTTTTCTTCCCAGCCCTGGGAGATTGCCGAAAGCTAGCAACTGCTTTCCGCTGTGCTGCTCAACCTGTGATGCATAAGAATTAGCAAATGCCTCAAGGGCTGAGCTCAGAATATAACACTCACATCTACAAATTCCCTTCTCTCTCAATCTTGACCACTCAAGTTCTGCCCGTCCTGGGCGTTTTTTCAATATATACATTTGCATTTTATCCGGGTTTTCCAGTTGTTTTCAGTGAGGATGTGGCTGCTACTTATCCCAGAATCCCATTTTAAGAATCATTAGAAACAGAGGAGTTAATAAGCTTCATCTTGACATCTGCAAGGAAGACAGGATTTTGCCACAAATAGGAAAACACAGGGCTTCTGTAGTTGGGGTCAGGGAGGGAACAGACCAGAACCGCCTCAGAGGAAGGGGTGTGTGTGCCTGGTGGGGAGCGCTGCAACATTAGGGAGCTCAGAGACAGCTCTAGAAACTAGAGGTGGCAGCCGTGCCACCTCCTGTGGGTCTGGCAGGACCCAAGAGCCCGACACCAAGGGCACCAGCCAGCTGCTTCCCAAACTCTGCAGAGCTTTAGGATTGAATGTTACTTTGTTGCAGACAGACTGAGGGCTCTGCGCATTGCATTCTATCACCAAATCATCAATGGCTAAGCGCATGTGCACCCGGAACAGAACAAGACCAGGGTAATGGAAGAACAGAGGTAGCAGGGTCAGGACCAGGGCAAGGCTGGTCCCCAAACCACCTTGACAAAGTGCTCTGCAGAAGGACACTGCTCGAGACATCCACAGTGAGTGAGTGAGTGAGTGTGTGTGTGTGTGTGTGTGTGTGAGAGAGAGAGAGAGGGAGAGAGAGAGAGAGGGAGAGAGAGAGAGAGGGAGAGAGAGAATTGCTGGCTAAGGGCTCTATTAATGAGGAGGAATTGGAACTTCCAACTATAATCAAGTTACACCTGTATGTTATCTGCAACGTCTCTTCCATCTTTATAGAGTGAGTCACCCATTAGTGAACTATGTATCATCCCTTCTGCAGTCTGGGTTTCTCAGCTGCTCTATTGTTAAAGGCACCAACCCTCTCTCCACATCTTGCAGCAGGGCCTGGTCACCTCTGGTACTCTGGGGGAAACCGGTGCCTGAGCAAGACTGAGAGCCACACCCCAGACTCTTAGATTTCCAAAACAAACCATGACGAAGTGCTGATGCACAGTACCACAGCTGGCCTCTCGCCCAAGACCCTCCCAGTTCCTCACTCTGATTCCAGAGGAAGTTTTGCCTCCGTCCCATGAGCAAATGGCTATGTCCGGATGAACAGAGTCCAACCCTGGGTCCTCTGAGATCACAGTTCAGAGGCCCAGGGACCCAAAGCATCCCCCAGCCCTGCAGTGACCACAGATAAGCAGCAGCAGAACTTGGAAAAGTGCGTAGACAGTCACCTCTGGGGAGGCCGAGATGCCGCGCTCAGAGACACAGGACTGCAGGCAGGGCACCTGCTGGTCCTCCCTGAGATTGTAACCGAACACGCGTCAGAATACCATTCGTTTATTCACAAAAGCACAGACCGAAGTTAAACCAACTCTCGGAGTTTCACCCACGTTTCAGAAGATGCTACTTTTGAGTAGCGTCTATACAGCGAGAGCCACGCAGGACCCGGCCATGCCTGCGGCTTTCCCACAGAGAAGAGGGATGGACTGCCACAGCCCACCCTGTCCCTACCTTGCCTGTGTCTTCACTGCTCAGTCAGCTGAACCCAAGTCCTCGGCGGCTGGAACAGACCCTTCCAGAACACGGGGGCCCAAGCCCGACACCCCAGTGCCAGCGTCCGCGTGGCTTCGGCTCCAAAGACTTCTGCTCTCGATGCTGGTGCCCTCCTCACCGTTATTCCACGTGTGAGTTTCCCTTTTCTAATGCTGTTTGGTGAACTGCACTTTCTAGACACAGCTCTCCAGAGTAGCACCTGTCCTCTGGTCTGCTGCAATTCATGTGCCTGTTTCCCCGGGGGAAGGTGGGCCAGGAGGCCTGCTCTTCCTAGTCTCTCTGAAAATAGTCTGTGGTCCTTTTCCTTTGGCAGAGGGTGGTTTCTGCTCTGGCGTGGTCCTCTATCTCCCTGTGTCCCGGCCAGAGTAAATGGTCCCAGGCAGTCCCAAGCCTGACACACCTCTGCCCAAGAGACGCCGCCCACGAGCTGGCTGGACGCGCGCCACGGGAAGCACGCACGTGCAGGCACACTTGAGGTCAGCTGTGCTGAGGCCGCTCCCTCCCAGCCCGCACTGCTCTCTGCGACTGGTGCTCTTTGCTGCTGTGCACAGAAGCCCCACCTTGTCCACTGCCGTAGCACAGCCCACAGCCGCCACTCACACCGTGGCAAAGCCAGTGCCCCAGCGCCCCACGTGGCCACCTGCGTCAGGCCTCAGGTGTGACACGGCCACGCTGCCTTGGAGGCAGACCCACCTGGATTTCACAGCTGTGCTCCAGGGCAGGGGTCAGCAAACACTCTCTATCAAGGGCCAGACGAAAACTATTTGGGGCTTTGCAGGTCCTCCGCTCCCTGTGGCAACTCAGCCTCCAGATTGTAGCACAAAAGCGCTGGGGGCCAGGCGCCAGTGACTCACTTGAGGCCAAGAGTTCGAGACCAGCCTGGCCAACATAATGAAACCCTGTCTCTACTAAAAATACAAAAAGAAATTAGCCAGGCATGGTGGTGGCCGTCTGCAACCCCAGCTACTTGGGAGGCTGAAGCAGGAGAATCAGGGAGCCCAGGAGGCCGAGGCTGGAGTGAGCTGAGATCACACCACTGCACTCCAGCCTGGACAGCAGAGGGAGACTGTCTCAAAAAAAAAAAAGCAGCAGGGAGATCCATGACATGGGCGTGGCTGTGTCCCAGGATCTTTACGAAGTGGGAGCTGCGCCTCTTGGAGCTTCTCAGCAGGAGGAGAGGCCCGCCCTGTACTCCCTCCCTGCACAGGGACCACGGTGGGTTCCTGGGCACTTCCAGTAAGTGTGTGTGACTAGAGAACTGAACTCCTAATTTTACCTGGATGAGTTTAAATGTAAACCACCTGTGTGGCTGGTGGCTCCACACTGCCCTGCGCGGCTCTGGGAGTGCAGACCCCAGGACCAGCCTGTGCAGGCCCCACCTCTCCCATGAGCCCCACCTCCATGCGTGCCTGGGGCAGTCTCCGAGCACCACCTCTTCCACCACGATGCTGCTTCTCAGACTCAAAGGCTTGCTTCTTATGAAAGACTAAACAGCGCCACGTTTCCTAGGAAAGAGAAAGTCTGCATGCGAAGCTTTAGAAGGCTCAACGTGGCAGGCCCGGGAAACACTGTTTTAAAATGATGGGACTTCTTAAGAGGCCACATAGACTTAAAAAAATTTGTAAGAAAATGTTTTCCAGTTTAAGAGCCCACGTGATGTTTTTCAACCCAGAAAGCATGTTTACACCTTGATTCTGAATCGCTGATAAAAGAGCTTTTTATAAAAGGTGATTCAATGGCCCTACCGGGCAGATGGCCAATAGACACCCCCGAAACACCAGGACTGCATCCCTGGGGCTGCGCGGAGCAGGCAGGTCTGGCCGGAGCCCAGCAACCAGGTGCTCCCAGCTCCAGCCCGGCCGCCTTGTCCTGGGCAAGGCAGGCTCCTCAGAGGGAGTTCCAAGGTTCACGTCTCAGGGTCAGTGGCGGTGAGGACAAAGTTGGACCTGACAATGGAAACAGTAGGAAGTGAAGGACATGATTAATAATAAGAACAACGGACCCCCTCAGCACTGCTGGGGCTGACTCGGGAGTCGCACGTCCCGTGAAGACACACGACCATCACCCTGTGGTCATCACGCGCCCTTCAGCCCCGAGGGCAGCCCACGCCTGTAGTGTGAGGGGCTGCAGGAGACAGAAACCCTGGGACCCCCCACACATGCACACATGCCTCACAGAGGGGGAGATTTTCAGGAACCAGCTGGGAAGCTGAAAGCATCAACGCTGCTGTTCAAGTGCAGAGCTCTCTGCAGGCAGAACCCCCTCTTCTGTGGAGACCCTAGGCTTTTCCTTAAGACCTTCTGCAGAGTGGATGAGGCCCACCCACACCACAGCCCATGACTTTACTCAAAGTCGACTGAATTAATATTCATCTCATAGAAAAAGTAGTTCACAGCCACGTCCAAGGGTGTCTGCCCAGATATCTGGGTGCCATGGTCCAGCCAGGTGGGTGTGAGGATTGACCATCACCTCACCCTCCCATCCCCACCCCGGTGAACACAGGGAGGCTGGGCAGAGAACCTGTCAGGATCCGTCAGTGGACAGAGCCCAGGCTGAGCCCAGAAGCCACAGCACCTGGGCCGGGACCTCAACCCCTGTCCTGCACTGCCCCTCTATGGCGGGTCTGGGAATGACAGCTGCCTGCGGTCGGGAAGCTCAGGTTCAGCTGTGCACACCCGACCCGTGGCCACCGCCGTGGGGTGACCGAGAGCCCATCCTGGGCCTACATCCCCACAGCAAAACAGCAAAGCCCTCATGCTGCTTCTCCCCACACGTGCCCCCATGACCTTCCCTGCCCGGCAGACGGGGCCACAGACGAGACCCCGAAAAGACAGCCCCCCACCACCCCCTATTACCAAGGACCTGTGGCTGCACCAGAGGCCATGAGAGTGGGGGGTGGGCAGAGCAGACTGTGAAAGGGCTTGGGAGACATGGAGGTTTGGAGACTGTGAAAGGGTTTGGGAGATGTAGGGCTTTGAGGGTTTGGGGTGGAGGTAAAGACTGGGATTTGGAGTTGAGCCAGGGTTTGGGACCACGCCTCACCACATGGGATCTGTACACAGTGATCCACTCAGTGTACACGGGCCCTTCCCTCTGAGCCCTCGGCTCCTCTTCTGCAGGATGGGTGAGCCCTAGAGAAGCCAGCAGAAGCAGAAGCACGTGGCCTGTGACTGAGCCTAAAGTCCACTGGGCAACAGCGGCTGTGACCCAGAAAGCCTGCTCAGCGTCTATGATCTAGAAAGCTGGCTCGGCGACAGCGGCTATGATCATGACTCTGGTCCCTGGCTCTGTTGGTCAAGGCCTTCCACAGCCCAGAAGCCTCTGCAGCCTCCCTGTAGCTGCTGAAAAGGAGGCCAGTTGGGGAAGAACCCAAGGAAGCACCAACAGATGGAGATGGGCTCAGGGACGCCTGGCTGAGAGGCCGAGGGCACCCAGGCTGCCCCTGGACCCTGCTGCACCAGCATTGCGTCTGCATCTGGTCCTGTCTCAGAGACCAACAGCAGGGTGGGAGTGAGGAGGACTCGCCCGCCCACTCCTGTTGGCCACTTTTATTTCCCCACAAGGCAACATAACCTTTCAATACTGGGTAAGGGCTGTGTGACCGCAGAACCACAGACGTAAGGCCCCTCCCACTCTGCCCAGAAAGCCTCCTTCAGGAACCTGAGGCTGCCCTGCCCAGGTCAGCTTCGCTCACGTCCACACTCACGGCTTCCACCCTGTGTACCCCCACGGGGGGGCGGCAGGTGGCCACTCAAGGTCAGCTCCCCATGCCCTCCCTGCCTGCCTCACACTGCCCTCACTGGGCATTCACCACCCCCTGACCTGTACAAGCTGAGCCCCTCTGCCTTCACCCTCGGGGAGGTGGGCTCCCTGTTAGGGACTTGGAACAAGGTCAGCCCCTATTTCCCCACAGCCCCTCATGATTTCACAGTGAGAAGCTGGGTTGGAGACCCGCAGGTGTTCACTAAGGCTCACTGTCACTGTCTCAGCACTGGGGTCCGTTTTGTTTGGACTCACCTCAATCCTGTACCTGGACACAGTAGGGTTCATGGTCTTTTGCTGAACTAAGTTAAGCTGAACTACGTTGAACCAGTACTCCAAGGAGCATGTGATGGAGGGGCTGGTCTCTCCCTTGGTGAGGAGCTGGGAGGAGCTGCTGAGCACAGAATAGAGACACCGCACTCAGGTCCAGTGGTCAGAGTGATGAGAGTGCCTGTCCCGGGGAGGCTCGGCCCCTGCCAGCATCCCACCTTGACCAGGCAGCAGCTTCCCAGTGTGCCTGAATCCCCTCTTACCTTCAACCAACTCCCAGCCACACGATCTACTTCCGCCATGCTCTGTGTGTGTCCCTACTGAACACTGATGGGGACCACTGCAGAAATATTGCTTCTGACCTCAGGCCACAGAACAACCGTGGCTTCCACTCAGGCCTCTCATGCTTTCTCTCTCTCCTATGTGCTCCAAGGCAGGCAGCTGGCAGGCTGTGGCTTCCCTTCAGAAAGCTCACGTGATGAACGGAGGGATGCCCTGGCCACAGTCCGTGGGAGCCCAGCGTGGAAGGGGATTCTTCTCCCACTGAGCCTTCTGAGGAGACCTCAGCCCGGCCACAGCTTGCTGCCCTCAGGAGAAGCCTTGGGTGGGAGGTGCCCAGCGACAGCCCCTGGATTCCCGACCCCACACACTGTGCCATCATGTGTGCTTTAAGCCATTGTATTTTGGGATAACTTGTTACACAAAAATAGACAAAAGGCCGCAGACCTTCCTGGGCCCATGCGGAAAGCTCACTTATGAGGGCTGGCTGCGTCTGGAACAGCTTGTGTCCCCTGCCATTCCAGCAGCAGTGGTGTGTCCAGGGCAGGAGGGTGGGACCCCTGAGAGGCTCTCCTCCTCCCACACCTCTCCCCACTGGGCGTGGCTATCCGTGGATGCCAGATGAAAATCAACATCACAGCAGCCTTGAAGGAGGCACGTGGCTCCAGAGGGCTGAGGAGCAGGGGCGGGGACCACTGAATCCGATTCAGGAGCGGTCATCGCTCCTGGTGGGGCTGCCCCCTCTCCAACCTGGACCCCTGCCTGACCGCACCCTGGGCGGAGAGCTCTCAGCCACGCCCCTGCTGCACTGTGGTCAGGAGTTTGCAAGTGATTTGTAACCAACAGTAAAGTATGAACTAAGAACATGAACCCATCAAGGTTTGAGGCAGAGAAGGGAAGCCACTCCAGGCATCTTCAGCAGGAAAGGGGGTAATGCCGGTGTCCTGAAAGTGACTGGAAAGTTGAAGCAGGTTGTCACATGGCTGGCTCCCTGAAACAACTTGCAGGACAATGCAGAGCCCACCCAGCATGGGGCCACCATTCCTGGGCTGCCGTTGACTCGTGGGTTTACCTCGGCCAGCTGGGGGCCAGGAGCAGAAGCCAGGAGCCCGTGGGGTTGCGGCTGCCATCGCCTGCATCTGGGGTTTGAAGACCAGACACCACGCAGAAATACTCACCTCTCAACAGCCGCGCTTTCCAGCAGAAACAGCACACGATGGCACAAGACACGCTCTTCTCCTGCCTGCCTTTGGGATTGCCTTTGGTGGGCTCCACCTGGCTTGCGGAACCCAGCTGCCAAGGATCTGGGAAATGAGGTGCTTCGTTCCGTTTTCTCCAACCACAGGGAGGGTGGAAGGAAGGTTAAATGAGCCAACTCGGTGCGCGCACCACAGAAGGCAGGATTTAAACTGCTGGACGGCTTCTAGGCAGTTCTGCCCATAGCCTTGATGTGCCTCCTCACGATGAAGAGGAGCTTGGAGCTCCAGCCCGAAGGCACCAGGAATGCGGCCACGGCGGCATACATGGGCACCATGCTTCACAGGGCGAGGGCTCTCCCACCACCGGCTTGCCCACAGCACAGCTCGGCTGGGCCTCCCAGCTCCCACTGACTGACCACTGGGAGGCCATATTTTCCATGCACCCCATGAAGTGAGATGCTGGCCTCACCTCCATTCTGGGTGACCTGTCAAGGATACCTGAAAGCAGATACAGCCTTGGGAGGCAGAGGCAGCGCCTTCCTCCGTGGCGGGCGACGCGGGCTGCTCTCCTGTAACCCCAACTCATGGTGTGCGTGGTCAGCACTGGTCCCTTTAGACACAGGGCCCTGTGGGTCCCCAGCCACTGTCACTGCCATAACAAACTGTCCTCCCTCCCTAAGCCCAGAGCCCCATATCTCCTCCCAGCACCCATGCAGCCAGGCAGGTTGTGTTAAGTTACAGGAAGGTGACATTCAGAGCCGTCAGTCCTGGACACCCCAAAAGGGACATCTTGAATGAGAGGCAGTGGTCACGGACCAGCGTGGAGACCAGGAGAATGGTTCTCCCTCTTGACTCAAGTCGGGAGTGTCCAGATGCCCACAAAGAGGGCGACGGCTCACTCCCGGCTCCAGGGGCCCGTCTTGCACCTGAAGCCCATGGTTCAAACCTTGTTTCCTGCCTCATAAACACTTAGGAGTCATTGATTTAAAAGTGTCCAGACCCCAAAATGCCACGTCTTTTTGTTTGTTTAACTCATAAAAAAAAAACTGCTGACTATAAATGAGTCCAGACTCTTGATATTCAAAGCCTCTCACACGCGTCCTGTCCCAACCCGCCTTTGCCACCACCAGGGGGTCTCCTCCAGAATTAGGGGCGCGTCTCGTCCTCCCACCGCCACACGTCACTGTTCCCGAGGTGGCTTTCTTTCTCCTTCCACGGGGCCAGCCCCAACCTGAGTAGACCCAGCCCCCCGGCCCCTGGGGACCCTGCTCGGAGCCTCTGCCACGCTTTGCAACGCGGCCACTATGTATGCTTCTTCATCCCCAACGCCACACTTCCCAGCTCTCCCAGGGGCCTCAGGTCCCTCACAGCGGGACTGGGCTGCTTCATCCTGCACCCCTAAGCCCAGGACAGGGGCCTGGATTTGAAGCTCAGATAGTCCTATGACCTTTGGATAAGTTACTAAATGTTTACGAACCTCAGGGTGTTCAAACATGCACAAATAAAATTACGAAAATGAAAATGTGTAGATTGTAGCAATAGATATTTGTTGATGAGAGATGGTTGGTTTCCACAAATGCAACCCCAGGCAGCCCTTCAGGGAAGGTGGTCGTGGAGAGGGTTCGCCTTGCCGCTGTCTCCAGGCTCTGCCGCTAGCCGGGGTCTGGCCTGGCCCAGCCTTCGCTGACCCCATCGTCTCCCTAAGTGCAAGTCCAACCAGCTGGAGCTAATCACAGTGCTTTAGGGAAGGGACCTGTCTTCTTACATCTCCTCAACTGACCTACATTCTGTTCACAGGAGCCTTGTTTTGCAAGATGGATCCAGTCCGGGGCCTTCCCGCTGCCCAGGGCTTGGTCCCGCACGCTGCCTGGGGCCTCCCCACGCAGGTATTTGTCTTTCCTTTTACCAGCACCAGAAAGATCAACGATAGCAGATTCTTTCATTTGAAAGGATTTTTTTAAAGTAACTATTTAAAAATGGTGTTTCCTTTCCCATCTATATTCTAAGTGCCGGCTCCTCCAGCCAGAGTCCTCTGTGGACGCACGGGCCGGGGAGGAGGTCCCACAGTGTTCCCGTGCCCGGGCCGGGCCACTCCGCCTGGCTGCGTCAACGCTTGACGAGCGTATTGACATACTAGGCTTTGCGATCCTCTTTCTATTTTTAAACGCTTGATTTATGCCTTTCGGTTGGATCTTATTCAACTAAAAATGTACTGTGTGTTCAGCTGAAAAAGAGTAAACATTTTCCATGGCTATGGCAATATGTTTGCATAGACCTCAATTACAAAATTAACAGGGCAGATTTCGTTGTCTTTGTTGAGCCGAAGAGATTACAATGAAAACCTCTAATGAAAGGAGACATGAGAAATAAGACCTAAAGACAATATGAACAAGAACAGCTCGTTTATTCACTAAATTTGATTTACTAGCCAGCTGTGTTGCTTCAGTTTTAGAATTCAACAAGTAAGAACGCCATTTCTAAATTGCAGCAAAACCCCTAAATTCCAGATAAGAGGCAAGGGCGTGTGGGTCAGGGGGTGGACTGGGGTGGGCAGAGGGCGTGAGGAGAGGTGGTGGCCGGGGGTCCTCCCTGGGTTATCCGCAGGATCCACACTCCAGGGTCACCTGTGTGCCCACGATGGCACAATAAGAATCCCGTCCAGAGTGTTACTGCACGTCCTGGGACTGGTGGGAGGCAGGAGGTGGGTGGGGTCCGGCTGCCCCCAGCCTGGAGGGGAGACGTGCTCAGGGCCGGGCTGTCGGGGATGTGCCAGGGGCTGAGCAACCCAGAAGAGCCCTCAGAGCTGTGCCCTGCAGCCTGGGACAGGCACAAGTGCCCTGAGGGCGGGCACAGAAGGGCAGGTATCACTTTCTTCCCCTGGCCTGAAAAGCCCCTGCCCACCTGGACAGCATCAGGAGGCTGGCTGTCACAGGGGACGGGTGTCACAGGAGGGCCCTGGCTGGCACTGGAGGTGGGCACGTTGGCCCACAGAGGCTCTCCTTGGCCCACACTCAGTTGGCTCCTGAGCCCTTTCTAATGAGGCCTGACCTGGGGCATCCCGGAGGCCGGGAAGAGTGTGGAGAGGGCGCTTCGGGGTTCTGGAGCCCAACACAGCCCCAGCCACACCGGCCACACCAGCCACTCCACTGCAGGTCTCTGGGGCACCAAAGGAAGGTGGAGACCAGGAGACCAGCCCCGTCAGTAGTAGGAAGCAGGGGGCTTCCCAGAGCCTGCACTGGGCTCGAGGCCAGGCTTCACCGCAGCCATCTGCAGCCCACTGCGCAGCCCTGACCCCAGGCCGTCGGCCCACCATGGGTGCTCCATGCACGTCGGTGAGGGAAGGGAGGAACACAAGGCCAAAGCCAGTCATGAAACTGTCTCGAGAAAACGGAGAGAAGCCCCTTCATTTAGGAGGTTCCATGCCCAGGAGGTGGCATCGAAGAAGGACCGCTCAGACGTCGGGACCCCCGAGTGTCTCCCCAGCACTGACAGCGGCAAGCCTGGCCACGCACGCAGCACGGAAGATGAGGATGTCGCATCCATCCTCTGCGTAATTCCGTGCCAGCTTTTATTCACCACCTCAATCATGGTTCACATTTTAAAGGCTGGAGGAGAAGACACAGAAGTCATGCTCGGGTTGCAGGGGCCCGAGTGCCACTCTAACCACAAGTGATCGGAATGTTGCATCGGGCGGGCAAGGTCACAGCAGGGAGCAGCAGGCGTGAGCAGGCCGCCAGAGGGACAGGACGGTCTGTAAAGGCAGGGACAAAGGAGTCGGATCATGAGCGCAGGAACTGTGGGCCCTGGGCAGGACAGGGAGGGGACCAAGCCTGGCTGCTGGGATCCATGTGCTGTGGGTGGGAAGGACCCTGTGGAGCCAGACACCCCTGAGGCGCTCAGTTCTCGATCCACTGCGGTTCCCAAGGGCAGCCACACAGCTAAGCTGGGGCCGTCTACCTGGAGCGAGGGTTCAGGCCGTCACCCCCGGCAGAAGCCATGCTGAGGGACAACGGGAGCCCCAGAAGGCCGGGCCCCCAACCACCACCACCTGCCCCCACGAGCTTCCCTCGGGAAGACAGTCCTGGAGCCATGAGGGTGTCCTCCTCTCCCACAACATGAGCTGGGTCCCCGGCCAGTGTGGAGGGCGAGACTCAGCCCCGACCTGGAGGATGCCTGTCACTGCCAGGAATGTGGGAGGTGCAGCCTCCAGCAGCCAAGAAGAGGCTCCGCTGCGCTGTCCGTGCTGGACGCGCCTGGAGAGCAGTCCTTGCCCCTCGAGCTGCAGGCCCCACTCCTGCCCCCC
>PVKV010030222.1:0-22539 GCA_004027835.1 Alouatta palliata | reverse complement strand
AACCTCAACCAACCTCTGCTTCAAAGTAATGAAAATATTCAACTGTTGGGAATTTATAATAAATCATTGACAGCTTTTCTGTCCCAGCTCATTGCCTTTTGCCTTGGGCCTTTGTGGGATACTCATCCCTTCTTATTGAAAGAATCTGCTCTAAAACTTCTAAACCTAATCACATTATATGGGGACAATCTAAAGAGATCGTAGTTACTAAATTATTCGAAGGACTTTTAAATCCTCTTGTTCTGGGAAATCCCAAATTTCACTTCCCTTTATTCCTTTTTTGTTAAAAAAAAAAAAAAAAAAAAAAAAAAAAAAAAAGTTAATGGAATGTCTGTGTGTCCTAACTCAGAAACATGGAGATCAACATCATCCTGTTAGAGATACAACCAACAACTAGATCTAGTAGGTAGAGGAGTACTCCCATGTTGCAAACCTCTCCAAGATATTGTCCTACTAGTTAAATCTACAGAAAAAACTTTCATGAGATTTCCCTTGGCCATGTTTGTCCCCCATGCTGTTGAAGCTTTTTAAAATTTACATTATACTTAGCACCTCTCTTCCAGTCATCTTACCTTTTCTGAACTTCTTTTGCTAGCTGTTCCTCATATAACTCTTTCTTGGTATAACAATCTTAATCCTGTTTTTCTTTTACTCCTTTTTTAACAAAATCCCTTATGACAGTGTGACTCCCCAAAAAGATTTACAAGACACTTCATTAGACAATGCTGAAATATCATGGTTTACAAATGAGTCATGTGTAAAGATGACATGGCAAAAACTGAAGGATGTGAAATAACTACTTCTTTTGAAGTCATTGAGGCTTTTTCCTATGGTTGCTAATGGCAGTTTAATAACAATTACCAAAGATACACAAAATTGGACACTAGAATCAAATAAAATTTGAAGAATGATGCCTGCTGGTTTGATGATCTAAAAGAACTCTAATTTGGACCTGATAACAAACCATTTATCTCAAATTCAATCAACAACAGTACAGAATCTGGCTCATTGAGCAACTGACTAAATAATTTCTTTACAAAACAACATTGGTAATGTGACATAAAGAAAGCTGCCCAAAGTGCTAATTAACTTGCACCACCTGTTCTAAATTTAGTCCAGGAACACATTAGCACACTACTTGTGGATATTTCAAATTATGTAATGGGATATTCAAGGTTTTGGCACATGGCTATTATCCAACCACCCACCCTCCTGTGTGTATGCATATGTAATTGTTATGATGTGTATGTTTTCCCATTGGATGGAAGTCTTTCCTTGTAGACAAGCCACTGCTTCAACCATAGACAAAGGTTTTCCAGAAAAAAAGTATCCCCACTTAGGGAGCTCCTATTGAACTTCATAGTGACTAGGGAACCCACTTTACTGATTATATAATAAAACAGGTACATTCAGCTTGACCAATCTTGTGGCATTTTCATTATATCTACAATTCCTAATCCTCTGACTGGGTAAAATAAAGAAACACAACACCACGGCACTCCAGTCTGGGCAACAGAGTGAGACTCCGTCTCAAAAAAATAAATAAAAGAAGTTGGAAATATGTATGGACATTTTACATCTTCCCTGGCCTAAGTTTTTTCCTTTGGTAATATTAAATGAGAGCTACTCCCTTTGGAACTCACAAACTTTTGTCTATTAAAATAACCACAGGCCATCCTGTGCATTTAGTTCCCTCTACTTTTGAATCCCAGTTGATAAAGAAGATATACTGGAATATTGTGAAGACATTATTAAAACAAGGAATAAAAATATGCTTTTGTAGGAAAATCTTTCCATAGTGTTTTCTTTGGATACAAAGAACAAAAGCAATAGGATTTACTGCCTGGTAATTTGGTCTATGGAAAAAAATCCACCTACATAAGGGCTCTCTCCAGCTTCATTGGAAGGGCCATATCAAGGCCTTATAACCTGTCTCTGTGCTATCAAGCTCAAAGGCATTGACTCTTGTTTCAACATCTCTCATCTAAAAGTTTCTACCCCTGACCCTGATCGGACTAGCATTCCAACAGGTGACTTAAAGCTAAAGCTCCCCCAGAATTGAAGCAGATTACATCTGAAGTAGACTGCTATCCCAAGATGTCTGAACCATGTCAGTATATCTTTTTATTATTCATATCTTCTTAAGTGCTTTCATTTTCCTGGAGAGGCAATGTTCTACGTCATATTTCCCAATCTATTATCAAAGGGAGAAATATCACTGACTGTTGGATCTGTTAACAAAAACCCAGATCTATCCATGATGCAAGTGAACCCCTAGTTCACCTCAAAACACATTTGTCTACTGTTTCCACTACATCTGTTTGTTCAAATTGTACTTTGTCTTTTACAATGTCAAGCTTTCAGACCCACATATTCAGATTCCCTGCTTTACGCCAAGAGTATCTAAAGTCTACAGAAAAAAAATTAAATATATATTAAGATTATCTAAAGAGAAGTATAGTGATAAAATTCAAGAGAAGATGAATTTCACAGGTTTCAAAACATGTATAACCCTAGTTTTCTCATTGAAGATGGCCTTCCACAATACCATAGTTCAGTAACAGAAACTTGGATGAATATTATTCACACCTTCCTATGAATGGCTGTTAATGCAGCAGGTATTCCGATGTAATTACCTGTTGTTTCTCATCACCATACATTTCAATCTGTGTGGGATTTAACAGTCGCCCATATTTATGGCCATCCCCATGTCTCAACAAATGAAAAATAAAACACCAATATATTTTATTCTATTTCTGGATTCAAGTTAAACTAACAACTTCTCAACACCGATTCACACCTCTTAATTTGTAGCATCTTATTTAATGAGATACTCTACCAGGTGACACAAATTCAGCAGAATAGGTTTCAGATGTTCTGTTTTTTGTTTTTTCTCTTGGATCAAAGTACTCAATTAGAAACAGTGGTGAGAAATTTCTATTTTACATTTAGGTCTATAACCAACTCCACTATTGCCATTGTGGCTCAAAAAAATTTGCTAGATTATCTTGTGCAATGGTATTAGATAATAGTGCTGCTCTAGATTATTTCTTAGCTAAACAAAGGTGGGATGTGTGCAATTTCTAACACTACTTGCTACACATGAATAAATTCCTCCGGGAAAATAGAAATACAATTATACAAAATAAGAGAGAAAGCCACCTGGCTCCATCAGGTTACGACCAACACATCTGAACTTTTCAATCTGTTCAATTGATTACCTTAAAACTGGGTTCATGGTTTAAAGCTACTATACAAACTGGGCTTACTGTATTTTTGTCAAATATTCTTTGCATTATGATATTTAAGCTCTGTTCTTTTTGACTGTCTAATCTCTGCAAAGATAACTCTCCCAACAGGAGAATGTTAGGTCAATGCTTCAAAATAATTGCTAATTTCTATGAGACTAATAACATGGAACTTAACACTGGACTTCAGGCAGATCTACCCTGAGAGGATATTTTCTTCTAGACTCTTTATTACTCAAATGTGGCCTGAGTCCCTGACATTGACTTCTCTAGTTTCTGTCTAACGTGGGAACTGACCAGCAAGGATAAATGTCTGCCAGCTTTGACAGTGATGCTTTCAGAAAAATATATTAATCTAAATGGAGAAAAGTAAAAGTTGATTTGGAGTCATTCCAATTCAGGAGTCATTGGGGGAAAGAACACACTTGGTCACTGTATTTGTCTGTTTTCATGCTGCTAATAAAGACATACTAGAGATTAGGTAATTTATAAAGTAAGAAGGTTTAATGGACTCACAGTTCTACGTCGCTGCAGAGGCCTCACAATCCTGGCAGAAGGCAAACAAGAAGCAACGGCATATCTTACGTGGCAGTAGGCGAAGGAGAGCTTGCGCAGGGGAACTCACATTTATAGACTTGTCAGATCTCTTGAGATTTATTCACTCTGATGAGAACAATATGGGGGAAATAGCCTCATGATTTAATTATCTTCACCTGACCCTAACCTCACCACATGGGGATTATTATGATTGACTCTGAGATTTGGGCGGGGGCACAGCCAAAGCATATTAGTCACAAATGGTCAGCTCCAGAAACTCTCACAAGCTCAATCCAATAAAATGGCTTGTTATGACCTTAAAACAAGTTTTTCTTAGTAACTGCTGCCCCCTACCAATCAGAGCTGAGCAACTCCCAGAGACACTGCCAGTATCAATTAACTTTCTTTCAAAACAAGTTTCAGTCTTTTATCATTTTTCAGTAAAATTCCATCCCTTCCTTTGTTCTTTAAACAAACTGGAACCACCCCCACCATGGTCTATGTATGCATGTCCGAATTTGCAATCCTAATTTTATATATTGCTCTTAAATAAAACCCCTTTGTTTGTATATTCTTCACTGAGTATTTTTATTTAAGATTGACAATGGATCCAAAGTGGTTTTCTACTAGCTCTTATACTGTGATACCAGAAAAGCCCTTGGATAAGAAGGAAAAAAAGGGAAGGTTCACAGGTGAACACAGTCAATCTGTACCTGTATGCATCTGGTGGACTCCTGCATGGAACTGGGTGCTATATTGGTGGCAGGAATAAGCAGTGAGGCCAGAAGGATCTGAAATGGTGCAAAAGAGATATCTAATACAATTATTAATTCAAGTCTTCTGCCCTTGTTACAACTCAGACTTAATTTAAACAACCAATCTTTTATTTACATCTGATTGAAAGGAATGTGATCTGTTTCACACATCTACTGTACAGCTTATATAAGGTAAGGGAATGGGAGGTAGAATGGAGAAAAGGGGTGAAATCTTGAAATGTATATTTCAAGTGTTTCATTATAATGTTCTATTTATTGATCATTGATGCGGTTCTAGTTAACTCTCACTTGTCCTGGAAGATCTCTGTGTGTTTAGCATCCAAATACTGATTCTCCAGAGAGATACCTGGCTGAGTGAAAAACTAAGAGGCCTTCCCCACTGGCTGACATGACAGATATGTCTCTGGATAGCCAACTTTCCCAGTGCTTCTGCATTACCTTCTGCCACACATTGTGCACCTCACAGACTCGATAATCAAACCTAGCTATCTCTCTTTACCTGCAGGAAACTCACATATCCTTAATAAACCTAGTTGATCCACCACCTCTTCTTTGTGCCTTGCTGTGTTTTCCAAATACCTTATCCCCTACTTAAGCATAGGGGCAGATCCATAACTCCATTGCTTCAGTGGAAGTCAAACTGGGAATCAAATGTGGCTAATCTAACAGTATTTCCCACCTTTCTAAGTGACTCACTTGAAACTTTGTCTTTTTTTTTTCTGGTGTATTGAGGAAAGGTTTAGAATGATTACTGATGGCAAATAAGCTAGTTTTGCAGCTAGTTAGTAAGCTCTAGGAGCTAGTGTCCAGCCTCATTTATTGGTGACCCCCTTTAGAATGTGGAGGTAACTTTAACCTCTTTGTTTCAGCTGTGGGCCCTACTTTCCAATTCCAGAGCAAAAAGAAAGTCTCTTTTGATGCCTTGTCATACACATACATAAATACACACACAAACACATTTTTAACTGGAAAGGGATTATACTATAAAATAAGTTTTGTAATTGCTCAACAATATTAGAGTTGCCATGTGTTTGCCATTATGTTTATTTAAACTAGCTGCATAATATTTCCCTTTAATAATAGATAACATGGCTTATTTAATAAATCTTATGTTGACAGACATTTATTTAAGTTGTTTCTAAATTTTTACTTAAACAGTACCTCAATGAAATCTCTGAGCATGCATATCTACACTCTCATCTTATTACTTACATGCATTGTATTTTAAAAGCATATTAGATCAGTTTAATGTAATATGCTATAAAGGTCCTGCCAAACTGTCTACCAGAAATGTGATACCATTTTACAATGCAATAAACATTATATGGAAGTGTCTGTAACTTCTCACTCTATTTAATATTGAATAATTTTCATCTTTTGCATTTTAAGTCACTTAATTGATGAAAAATTGTCTATTTTTACCTTATTTATCTATTTGATATGTATCTTTTCTGGAATGGTAATAAAGTTTAAATATAGTTAAAATGTATTTCAGAAATTTAAATGATTTTATGCTAAGGATGTTAACCCTTTAGCAAATATGTTACTAATAACTTTCAAGTTTGACAGTTTTTTCAAATCTTGAAAATCGTTTTTCTGTATTGAAAGTTTTAAATTTCTTATATAATCAAACACATCAATCCTTTTCTTATGTATTCTAATTTCCATGAGCTACATGAAAGTAAAATAAAAAAATATTTTCCACTATACAGTTTTAAAATATTCACCTTTTTTTTTAGAATTCTCATTGCATTTATATTTTTCAAACATTTGAAAAATCTTTCAAAGTAGAAAATGACATTGTGAATATAGCTTTATTTTTTCCAAATACGTAGTGAATTGAACCAACATTTTTGATTGAAAAATGTATATTTTCCTAATGATCTGAAAAATAATTATATTACATACCACCTCCCCAGGGGTAACAGTCTTTCCATGGACTCCCGATTCTGTTTCACTAAAATGTCAGTTTGTTGCTACACCAGCATGACACAATTTTATATATTAGAGCATTATATTTTAACATCTGGTTTGTCAAGCTCCCCAATTATTTATTTTCAATTTTCTGGGTTCTATCAACACATACATATATTGAGTAGTTGGTATGTGCCAGCAATTCTTATAGGGACTTGGTATAACTCTATACGCTAACTTTCTGTCATTATGATTCTTACATTCCAGTGACTATTTTAATAAATAAGCTCACATAGTTATTCCTGCATATAAATTTAAAAATAATATAATCAACTTCTCCTTCTCCTAAATTCTAGTTAGTAATTTTATAGATTAATTTGGGAAAAGATCATATTATTGCATTATTTTATCTTTCTAAGTTCTACCTCTCTATTTATTGAAGTCCCTATTGTATTTCATAATCAGGCTTTAGATCATTATATGTATATAGGTTCCTGGATAGTATATAATAACAATATTTTTTATTGTTATTATAAAGTGAATACCATCTTACAAACTTTCTAATTGGTTACTCTCAGTAAATTAGAGAGTTGCTTCATTGAAATTTTGATCTAGGTATTTTATTAAACCATTATATTACCCAAGGTCTTGGCTAGTTTCTTGAATTATTGAGATTTACATATATCTGATTATATCATTTATAAGTAATAATTTTTCCTCTTTCCCATTTTATGTCCTCTTGCCAAAATGCATTGAATACCATTTAAAAATGATTGTTAAATAGCAGTATTATCATATTTTTTCCATATTTTAATTGAAATGCTTTAATTGTATTAGTAAGTATAATAACAGTTGCTTGAGATAAATAATTTTAATTTTAAGGTAGTAATATTTTATTCTTCTTATTTAGGATATATTGTCATAATAAATTTTAAAAACAACAAATGTCATTCTAGCAGCTACCAAAATAAGCACATGGTCTTTCTCTTTGAATTATATTTAAAAACAGGAATAAATTTATTAATATTATCATATTTGCTCAGTTAGTCATTGTATGTTATTCTTTAAATATATCTGTAGATGCAATTTTTTTCATATTTTCTTCAGAATTCTAGCCTCTATATCCATAGGTGTGATTGCACTAGGTGCTCCATTTGAGTGTTAGTTTTGTCAAATACTTTGCTGGCTTTTAAACTTCGAGGAACTTTCTTTTTTAAAAATATTCCCTGGAAGAGTATAAATAATCTAGGGAATATTGATTTCTTAAAAATTATATAAATATACATACAAGGCATTCTCAAGCACTACTGACAAATATATAGTTTGATAAAAATTTTCTGAGCGAGGGTTTGGGAAGACATAAAAAAATTCAAACGTATTAATTTATAAATTTACAAAACAATGTATCTTCAAGAAAGTATATCACATTTCAGTGAATAATTAAAATAATATGCATATCCATAAACATGACTAAAGTGAAAAAAATCATCACTAGTCATAAGTAATAGCATAGAATAGATGTTCTAGAGAATAGAAGAGAGTAGATGTACTATAGAATAGAATAGAGTAGATGTGCTATAGAATCGAAGATGATAGATGTTCGGTAGAATAGAAGAGAATAGATGTTCTATAGAGTTGAATAGAATAGATGCTCTATAGAGTAGAATAGACTAGATGTTCTATACAATATACTATACTAGATGTTCTATAAAAGAGAATAGTCTTGATGCTCAATAGAATAGAGTAGACTAGATATTCTATAGAATACGATAGACTAGATGTTCTATAGAATAGAAGAGACTGGATGTTCTACAGAACAGAAGAGACTGGATGTTCTATAGAATTGAAGAGACTGGATGTTTTATAGAATAGAAGAGAAAAGATGTTCTATAGAAGAGAAGAGAAAAGACGTTCTATAGAAAAGAAAAGACTTGATGATCTACAGAATAGAAGAGACTATGTGACCTATAGAATAGAAGAGACTAGATGTTCTATAGAAGAATAGACTAGATGTTCTATGGAATAGAGTAGACTAGATATTCTGTAGAACAGAATAGATGTTCTATAAAGTAGTACGGAATAGATGTTCAACAGAAAAGAAGAGAATACATATACTATAGAATAGAATAGATGTTCTATAAAATAGAAGAGAATAGAAGTTCTATAGAATAGAATAGAATAGTCTAGATGTTCTATAGAATAGAAGAGAATGGATGTTCTATAGAATAGAATAGAATAGAATAGAATAGAATAGAATAGAATAGAATAGAATAGAATAGAATAGAATAGATGTTCTACAGAGTAGAATAGACTAGATGACCTATACAATATACTAGACTACATGTTCTATATAAGAGAATAGTCTTGATGTCCTATAGAACAGACTAGATGTCCTATAGAATAGAAGAGACTAGATGTTCTATAGAATAGAAGAGACTGGATATTATATAGAATTGAAGAGCCTGGATGTTCTATAAAATTGAAGAGACTGGATGCTCCATAGAATAGAAGAGAAAAGATGTTCTATAAAATGGAAGAGAAAAGATGTTCCATAGAATAGAAGAGAAAAGATATTCTATAGAAGAAAAAAGAAGTTGTATAGAAAAGAAAAGACTTGATGTTCTGTAGAATAGAAGACACTGCATGTCCTATAAAGTAGAAGAGACTAGATGTTCTATAGAATAGACTAGATGTTCTATAGGATAGAACAGAACAGAAGTTCCATAGAATATAAAAAATATTCTATAGAACAGTATATAATAGATGCTCTATAGAATAGAACAGAATAGAATAGAATAGAATAGATGTTCTATAGAATAGTGTAGAATAGATGTTCTATAGAAAAGAAGAGAATAGACGTACTATAGAATAGAATAGATATTCTAAAGGATAGAACAGAATAGACATTCTATAGAATAGAAGAGAATAGATGTTCTATAGAATAGAATAGATGTGCTATAGAATAGAATAGAATACAATAAAATAGAATATAATAGATGTTCTATAGAATAGAAGAGAATAGATGTTTCATAGAGTAGAACAGACTAGATGTTATATACAATCTAGTAGACTAGATGTTCTATAGAAGAGAATAGCCTTGATGTTCTATAGAATATAATAAACTAGGTGTTCTATAGAATAGAATAGACTAGATGTTCTATAGAATAGAAGAGACTGGATGTTACTAAGAATATAAGAGACTAGATGTTCTATAGATTAGAAGAGACTGGATGTTCTATAGAATAGAAGAGACTGGATTCGCTACAGAATTAAAGAGACTGGACATTCTATGGAAATGAAGAGAAAAGATGTTCTATAAAATAGAAGAGAAAAGATGTCCCATAGAATGGAAGAGAAAAGATGTTGTATAGAAAAGACTTGATATTCTATAGAATAGAAGAGACAACTTGTCCTATAGAATAGAAAAGACTAGATATTCTATAGAATAGAATAGATATTCTATAGACTAGAAGAGACAAAATGTTCTATAGAATAGAAAAGACTAGATGTTCTACAGAAGAGAATAGAATAGATAGATGTTCTATAGAATAGAATAGAAAAGATGTTTAGAATAGATGTTCTATAGAATAGAATACAAAAGATGCTCTATAGAATAGAATACATGTTCTATAAAATAGTATAGAATAAAGTTTTATAGAATAGAAGAGAATATATTTTCTACAGAATAGAATAAACTAGGTGTTATATACAATATATGTTCTATAGAATGTAATAGAATAGGTGTTCTATAGAATAGATGTTCTATAGAATGTAATAGAATAGATGTTCTATAGAATAGAATAGACTAGATGTCCTATAGAATTGAAGACACTAGATGTTCTATAGAATAGAAGAGAATGGATGTTCTATAGAATTGAAGAGACTGGATGTTCTATAGAATAGAATAGAATAGAATAGAATAGAATAGAATAGAATAGAATAGAATAGAATAGAATAGAATAATAGAATAGAATAGAATAGAATAGAATAGAATAGAATAGAATAGATGTTCTGTAGAATAGAATAGAAAAGATATTCTATAGAAGTTTCATAAAATAAAGTAGATTAGATATTCTATAAAATAGAATAGAATAGAATAGAATAGAATAATAGAATAGAATAGAATAGAATAGAATAGAATAGAATAGAATAGAATAGAATAGAATAGACGTTCTATAGAATAGAAGAGACTAGAGTTCCATCGAATGGAATAGAATAGATGTTACATATAATAGATGTTCTATAAAATAGAAGAGACCAGATGTTCTATAGAATAGAAGCAACTGGATGTTCTATAGAGTAGAAGAGAATAGATGATCTATAGAATAGAGGAGACTAGATCTTCTATAGAATAGAAGAGACTAGATTTTCTATAAAATAAAAGAAAAAAGATGCTCTATAGAATACCATAGATGTTCTATATAATACAAGAGAATAGATGTTCTGTAGAAATGATGTTCTATAGAATAGAATAGAATAGAATAGAATAGAATAGAATAGAATAGAATAGAATAGATGTCCCATAGCATGGAGGAGATTAGATGTTCTATTTAATAGATAAGAATAGATGATCTATAGAAAAGAAAAGTCTACATGTTCTATAGAATAGATGTTCTATTGAATAGAATAGAACAGATGTTATACAGAATAGAATAGAATAGAATAGAATAGAATAGAATAGAATAGAAGAAAATAAATTTTCTCTGAAATAGAATAGACTAGATGTTCGATAGAATAGTGTAGGCTGGATGTTCTATAGAATAGAATAGAATAAATGTTCTATAGAGTAGAATAGACTAAATGTTCTATAGAATAGAATGCACTCAGTATTCTATAGAATATAATAGACTACATGTTCTGTAGAATAGAATAGAACAGATGTTCCATAGACTGAAATAGGTTAGATCTTCTATACAATAGAATAGACAAGATGTTCTATAGAAGAGAATGGACAAGATGTTCCATAGAATGAATAGACCATATAATCTAGAGAATAGAATAGACTACATGTTCTACAGAAGAGAAAAGACAAAATGTTCTATAGAATGAATAGACTATATATTCTATAGAATAGAATAGTCTAGATATTCTATAGAATAGAGGAGAATAGATTTTCTATGGAATAGAATAGACTAGATGTTCTATAAAAAATGATGCAGCCATCAAAAACGATGAGTTCGCATCCTTTGTAGGGACATGGATGAACCTGGAAACCATCATTCTCAGCAAACTGACACAAGAACAGAAAGTCAAACACCGCATATTCTCACTCATAGGCGGGTGTTGAACGATGAGAACACATGGACGCAGGGAGGGGAGCATCTCACACTGGGGTCTGTTGGGGGGAAAAAGGGGAGGGACAGCGGGGGTGGGGAGTTGGGGAGGGATAGCATGGGGAGAAATACCAGATATAGGTGATCGGGAGGAAGGCAGCAAATCACACTGCCATGTGTGTACCTATGCAACAATCTTGCATGTTCTTCACATGTGCCCCCAAACCTAAAATGCAATAAAAAGTATATATATTTTAAAAAAATGATAGAATAGATGTTCTGTAGAATAGACGTTTATTAAATAGAGTAGACTAGATGTTTCATAGAATAGACTAGATGTTCTATACAATGGATGTTCTATAGAATAGAATAGACTACATGTTCTACAGAATAGAATAGAAAAGAATAGAATAGAATAGAATAGAATAGAATAGAATAGAATAGAATAGAATAATACTTGCTCTATAGAATAGAATAGACTGGATGATCTATAGAATTCAGTAGATTGGATGTTCCATCATAATGAGTAGACCACATATTCAATATATTTGAATAGACTAGATGTTCTATAGAATAGAATAGAATAGAATAGAATAGAATAGAATAGAATAGAATAGAATAGAATAGAATAGAATAGAATAGAATAGAATAGAATAGATATTCGACAGAATAGAATAGCCTGGACATTCTACAGATTAGAATGGGATGAATGTTCCATAGAATAGAATACACTAAATATTACATAGAATAGAATGGACTAGGTGTTCTACAGAACATAATAGACTAGATGTTCTGTAGAATAGAATAGAATAGAATAGAACGGAATAGACTGAAACAGATTAGATCTTCTGTAGAACAGAACAGACAAGATGTTTTATAGAAGAGAATGGACAAGATGTTCTGTAGAATGAATAGACTATATAATCAAGAGAATATAATAGACTAGATGTCCTATAGAATGGAGGAGATTAGATGCTCCACAGAATAGACTAGAATAGATGTTCTATAGAAGAGCCTACATGTTGTATAGAATAAATATTCTATAGAATAGAATAGACCAAATGTTCTGCAGAATAGAATAAACAAGATGTTCCATAGAAGAGAATAGAGAAGTTGTTCTATAGAATGAACAGATTATATTGTATAGAATAGAATAGACTAGATGTCCTACAGTAAAGAGGGGAATAGAGGTTCTTTGGAATACTATACACTAGATGTTCTATAGAATATAAGAGAATTGATGTTCTATGCAGTAGAATAGACTAGATGTTCTATAGAATAGAAGACACTAGATGTTCTAAAGAATACAATAGAATAGATATTCGATAGGATAGAATAAGCTAGACATTCTATAGAATAGAATAGAATAGAATAGAATAGAATAGAATAGAATAGAATAGAATAGAATAGAATAGATGTTCTATACAATGGAAGAGACTAGATGTTTCATAGAAGAGATGTTTTGTAGAATAAAATGGACTAGAAATTCTACACAGTAGAATAGACAAGATGTTCTACAGAATAGAATAGACTAGATGTTCTACTGAATAGAATAGACTAGATGTTCTAAAGAATAGAGGAGACTAAATATTCTATGGAATAGAAGAGACGGAATGTTCTATAGAACTGAAGAGACTGGATGTTCTATAGAATAGAAGAGAAGACATATTCTATAAAAGAGAAGAGAATAGATGTTTCATAGGAGAGAATAGACGTTCTATAGAATAGAAGAGATGGTCTATACAATAGAAGAGACTAGATGTTCTATTGAATAGAAGAATATAGATGTTTTATAGAATAAATTAGATGTTCTATAGATGAGAATAGACGAGGTATTCTATAGAATAGAATAGACTAGCTGTTCTATAGAAAAGAATAGACTAGATGTTCTATAGAATAGATGTTCTATAGAATAGAAGAGAATAGATGTTCTATAGAATAGAAGACAAATATATTCTATAAAATAGAAGAGAATAGATATTCTATGCAATAGAATTGAATAGATGTTCTACAGAATAGAATAGACTTTATGTTCAAAAGAATAGAAGAGACGAGACATTTGATAGAATAGAATAGGATAGATGTTCCACAGAATGGAATAGGCTAGATATTCTATAGAATAGAATGGAATAGACTTTAAGTAGAAATAGATTTGATATAGAATAAAATACAGTAGATATTCTGTAGAATAGAATGGATAAGATGTTCTACACGATAGAATAGACCAGATATTATATAGAATTGAATAGACTGTATGTTCTATGGAATACAATAGACTGCATGTTCTAGAGAAGTCAAAAGATTGGATGTTCTATACAACAGATTGGACTACATGTTCCATGGAATTCAATAGACAAGATATTCTACAAAATAAAATAGAAAGTAAGTTTTACAGATTAGAAGAGAATAGATGTTCTATAGAATAGAATAGAATAGAATAGAATAGAATAGAATAGAATAGAATAGAATAGAATAGATATTCCATCGAATAAAATAGACTAGATGTTCTATCGAATAGATGTTCTATAGAATAGAAGAAAATAGATGTTCTATAGAATAGAAGAAAATAGGTATACTGTAGAACAGAAGACAATAGATGTTCTATAGAAGAGAAGAGACACGATATTCTATAGAATAGAATAGATGTCCCGTGCAGTAAAATTGACTAGATGTTCCATATAATAGAACAGTCTTGATGTTCTACAGAAGAGAATATGCAAGATGTTCTATACAGTGAATAAACTATATGTTCTGTAGAATAGAATAGACTAGATGTTCTCCAGAATGGAGGAGATTAGATGTTCTATGGAAAATAAAAGAATAGATGTTTTATAGAAAAGAATACCTGAATGTTCTACAGAATAGATGTTCTATAGAACAGAATAGACTACATGTTATATAGAATAGAATAGAATAGAATAGAATAGAATAGAATAGAATAGAATAGAATAGAATAGAATAGAATAGAATAGAATAGAATAGAATAGAATAGAGTAGATTAGAGTAGAATGGAATGGAATGGAGTGGAATGGAATGGAATGGAATGGAATGGAATGGAATGGAATGGAATGGAATGGAGTGCAGTGGAGTGGAGTGGAGTGCAGTGGAGTGGAGTGGAGTGGAATGGAATGGAAGGGAAGAGAAGGGAATAAATTTTCTATGGTATAGAATAGACAAGATGTTGGATAGAATACAGTTAGCTAGATGTTCTATATATTAGAATAGAAAATATTCTATAGAGTAGAATAGACTAAATGTTTTGTAGAATATAATGGACTCGGTGTTCTATAGAACATAATAGACTACATGTTCTGTAGAATGGAATAGAACAAATGTTTCATAGAGTGAAATAGTTTAGATCTTCTGTAGAATAGAAAAGACAAGATGTTCTGTAGAAGAGAATGGACAAGATGTTCTATAGAATGAATAGACTACGTATTCTAGAGAATAGAATAGAGGAGAATAGAGGTTTATGGAATAAAGTAGACTAGATGTTCTATAGAAAAGAATAGACATGATATTCTATAGAATAGACGTTCCATAGAATAGAATAGACCAGGTGTTCTATAGAATAGAATAAACCAGATGTTGTATAGAAGAGAATAGACAAGTTGTTCTATAGAATGAACATACTATATTCTATAGAATAGAATAGAATAGAATAGAATAGAATAGAATAGAATAGAATAGAAAAGAATAGAATAGATTTCCCATGGTATAGAGGGGAATAGAGATTCTTTGGAATTCTATAGACTAAATGTTCTATAGAAACGTATAGACTAGATGTTCTATAGAATATAAGAGAATTGATGTTCTTTGCAATAGAAAAGAATAGATATTCTATAGAATAGAATACACAAGATGTTCTAAATAATACAATAGAATAGATATTAGATAGGATAGAATAGGCTAGATATTCTATAGAATAGAATACATGTCCTATACAATAAAATAGACTAGATGTTCCATAGAATAGATGATCTGTAGAATAAAATAGACTAGAAATTCTACAGAGTAGAATAGACAAGATGTCATAAAGAATAGAATAGACTAGATTTCTACTGAATAGAATAGACTAGATGTTCTAAACAATAGAGGAGACTAAATATTCTATACAAGAGAAGAGACTGGATGTTCTATAAAATTGAAGAGACTGGATGTTCCATAGAATAGAAGAGAATAGATATTCTATAGAAAAGAAGAGAATAGATGTTCCATAGTAGAGAATAGACGTTCTATAGAATAGATGTTCTATATAATAGAAGAGACTAGATGTTCTATTGAATACAAGTATATAGATGTTTTATAGAATAAATTAGATGTTCTATAGATGAGAATAGACGAGGTGTTCTATAGAATAGAATAGACTAGCTGTTCTATAGAAAAGAATAGACTCAATGTTCTATAGAATAGACGTTCTATTGAATAGAAGAGAATAGATGTTCTATAGAATAAAGGAAAATAGATGTTCTAAAGAATAGAAAAGACAAGATATTCTATAGAAGAGAAGAGAATAGATGTTCCATGCAAAACAAGAGACTAGATATTCCATAGAACAGAATATACAAGATGTTCTATAGAATAGAATAGATTCTATAGTCGATAGAACAGGATAGGTTAGATGTTCTATAGAATAGAAATAGACTAAACTTGCGATTAAACACAATAGACTAGGTGTTCAATAGAATAGAGTAGACTCGATGTTCGGTAGAGTAGATTAGATAAGTTGTTATAGAGAATAGAAGTCTAGATTTTGTACAGAATAGGATAGAAAAGATGTTCTATAGAACAGAAGAGATATGTTCTATAGATTTAATAGAATATATATTCTGTAGAATAGAATAGACGACATGCTCTATAGAAAAGAATTAACTAGATATTCTATAGAATAGATGTTCTATAGAATAGAATAGAGTAGATGTTCTGTAGAATAGGGTAGACTAGATGTTATATAGAATTGATGCTATAAAGAATAAAATGAAATAGATGTTGAATAGAATAGAATAGAATAGAATAGAATGGAAAGAATAGAATAGAATAGAATAGAATAGAATAGAATAGAATAGAATAGATGTTCAGTAGAATAGGGTAGATTAGATGTTCTATAGAATGCATGATGTAAATAATAAAATACAATAGAAGTTGAATAGAATATAATACAATAGAAAGAATGGAATCGAATAGAATACGAGTAGATGATCTATAGAATAAAATAGACTAGATGTTCAATAGAATAGAATAGAATAGAGTTCATGTTTTATAGAATAGAATAGACTAGACGTTCAATAGAATAGAATAGACTGCATGTTCTATACAATTCAAAAGTTTGGATGTTCTATAGAAGACATTAGACTAGATGTTCTATAAGATTGAATATACATGATGTTTATAGAACAAAATAGAATAGATGATCTATAGAATAGAAGAGAAAAGATGTTCTATAGAGAAGAATAGACTAGGAGTTCTATAGCATAGAATACACTAGGTGTTCTACAGAATAGAAAAGGAAAGATATTCTATAGAATAGAAGAGAATAGAAGTTCAATAGAATAGAAGAGAATAGATGTTCTATAGAATAGAAGACAAATATATTCTATAGAATAGAAGAGAATAGATATTCTATGCAATAAAATTGACTAGATGTTCTACAGAATAGAATAGACTTCATGTTCTAAAGAATAGTATAGACGAGACAGTTGATAGAAAAGAATAGGCTAGATGTTCTACAGAATGGAATAGGCTAGATATTCTATAGAATATATTGGAATAGACGTTCCATAGAAATAGATCTTCTATAGAATAAAATACACTAGATATTCTGTAGCATAAAATAGGTAAGATGTTCTACACGATAGAATAGACGAGATGTTCTATAGAATAGAATAGACTGTATGTTCTATAGAATACAATAGACTGCATGTTCTATAGAAGTCAAAAGATTGGATGTTCTATAAAATAGGTCAGACTACGTGTTCTATGGAATTCAATAGACAAGATATTCTATAGAATAAAATAGAAAGGAATTTCTATAGATTAGAAGAGAACAGATGTTCTATAGAATAGAAGAAAATAGATATTCTGTAGAATAGAAGAGAATAGATGTTCTATAGAAGAGAAGAGACACGATATTCTATAGAATAGAAGAGAATAGATGTCCTATGCAGTAAAATTGACTAGATGTTCCATATAATGGAACAGTCTTGATGTTCTATAGAAGAGAATACGCAAGATGTTCTATACAGTGAATAAACTATATGTTCTGTAGAATAGGATATACTAGATGTTCTCCAGAATTGAGGAGATTAGATGTTCTATAGGAAAATAAAGAATAGATGTTCTATGGAAAAGAATAGTCTACATGTTCTACAGAACCGATGTTCTATAGAACAGAATAGACTACATGTTATACAGAATAGAATAGAAGGAATGGAATGGAATGGAATGGAATGGAATGGAATGGAATGGAATGGAATGGAATGGAATGGAATGGAACGGAATGGAATAGAATGGAATGGAAAGGAATGGAATGGAATGGAATGGACTGGCGTGGAGTGGAGTGGAGTGGAATGGAATGGAATGGAATGGAACAGAAAGGAATGGAGTGGAGTGGAGTGGAGTGGAGTAGAGTGGAATGGAGTGGAGTGGAGTGGAATGGAATGGAATGGAATGGAATGGAATGGAATGGAAGATAAGAGAATAAATTTTCTATGTTATGGAATAGACTTGATGTTTGATAGAATACAGTAGGCTGGATGTTCTATAGAATAGAACAGAAAATATGCTATAGAGTAGAATAGACTAAATATTCTGTAGAATAGAATGGACTCGGTATTCTATAGAACATAATAGACTACATATTCTGTAGAATGGAATAGATTAGATGTTTCTTAGTGTGAAATGGATTAGAACTTCTGTAGAATAGAAAAGACAAGATGTTCTATAGAATGAATAGACTATGTATTCTAGGGAATAGAATAGACGAGATGTTCTGTAGAATAGAGGAGAATAGATGTTCTATGAAATAAAATAGACTAGATATTCTATAGAAAACAATAGACAAAGCTGGAGGCATCACACTACCGGACTTCAATCTATACTACAAAGCTACAGTAATCAAAACAGCATGGTACTGGTACCAAAACAGAGATATAGACCAATGGAACAGAACAGAGAACTCCGAGGCAACACATCTACAACCATCTGATCTTTGACAAACCTGACAAAAACAAGCAATGGGGAAAGGAGTCCCTGTTTAATAAATGGTGTTGGGAAAACTGGCTAGCCATGGGCAGAAAGCAGAAACTGGACCCCTTCCTGACACCTTACACTAAAATTAACTCCAGATAGATTAAGGACTTAAACATAAGACCTAACACCATAAAAACCCTAGAAGAAAATCTAAGCAAAACCATTCAGGACATAGGCATAGGCAAGGACTTCATGACCAAAACACCAAAAGCATTGGCAAAAAAAGCCAAAATAGACAAATGGGACCTAATCAAACTCCACAGCTTCTGCACAGCAAAAGAAACAGTCATTAGAGTGAATCGGCAACCAATAGAATGGGAAATAATTTTTGCAGTCTACCCATCTGACAAAGGACTGATATCCAGAATCTACACAGAACTGAAACAGATTTACAAGAAGAAAACAAACAAGCCCATTCAAAAGTGGGTGAAGGGTATGAACAGACACTTTACAAAAGAAGACATACATGAAGCCAACAAACATATGAAAAAATGCTCATCATCACTGGTCATTAGAGAAATGCAAATCAAAACTACATTGAGATACCACCTCACGCCAGTTAGAATGGCAATCATTAAAAAATCTGGAGACAACAGATGCTGGAGAGGATGTGGAGAAATAGGAACGCTTTTACACTATTGGTGGGAATGTAAGTTAGTTCCACCATTGTGGAAGACAGTGTGGTGATTCCTCAAGGACCTAGAAATAGAAATTCCATTTGACCTAGCAATCCCATTACTGGGTATATATCCAAAGGACTATAAATCATTCTACTATAAGGACACATGCACACGAACGTTCATTGCAGCACAGTTTACAATAGCAAAGACCTGGAACCAACCCAAATGCCCATTGATGATAGACTGGACAAGAAAAATGTGGCACATATACACCATGGAATATTATGCAGCCATCAAAAACAATGAGTTCGCGTCTTTTGTAGGGACATGGATGAACCTGGAAACCATCATTCTCAGCAAACTGATTAAAGAACAGAAAATCAAACACCACATATTCTCACTCATAGGCGGGTGTTGAACAATGCGAACACATGGACACAGGGAGGGGAGCATCTCACACAGGAGTCTGTAGGGGGGAAAAAGGGGGGGACAGTGAGGAGTGGGGAGTTGGGGAGGGACAGCATGGGGAGAAATGCCAGATATAGGTGATGGGGAGGAAGGCAGCAAATCACACTGCCATGTGTGTACCTATGCAAAAATCTTGCATGTTCTTCACATGTACCCCCAAAGTTAAAATCCAATAAAAAAATAAATTAATTAATTAAAAAAAAGAATAGACAAGATATTCTATAGAATAGACGTTCTATAGAATAGAATAGACCAGATGTTTTATAGAATGGAATAAACAAGATGTTCTATAGAAGAGAATAGACAAGTTGTTCTATAGAATGAACAGACTATATTCTATAGAATAGAATAGAATAGAATAGAATAGAATAGAATAGAATAGAATAGAATAGAATAGAATATGTCCTACAGTATAGAAGGGAATAGAGGTTCTTTGGAATACTATAGACTAGATGTTCTATAGAATATAAGAGAATTGATGTTCTATGCAATACAATAGACTAGATGTTCTATAGAATAGAATATACTGGATGTTCTAAAGAATACAATAGAAAAGATATTCGATAGGATAGAACAGGCTAGATATTCTATAGAATAGAATAGAATAGAACAGAACAGAACAGAACAGAACAGAACAGAACAGAACAGAACAGAACAGAACAGAATAGAATAGAATAGAATAGAATAGAATAGAATAGATGTTCTATACAATGGAATAGACCAGATGTTCCATAGAAGAGATGTTCTGTAGAATAAAATAGACTAGAAATTCTACACAGTAGAATAGACAAGATGTTCTACAGAATAGAATAGAATAGATGTTCTACTGAATAGAATAGACTAGATGTTCTAAAGAATAGAGGAGACTAAATATTCTATAGAATAGAAGAGACTGGATGTTCTATAGAATTGAAGAGACTGCATGTTCTATAGAAGAGAAGAGAATAGATATTCTATAGAAGAGAAGAGAACAGATGTTCCATAGGAGAGAATAGACGTTCTATAGAATAGAAGAGATGTTCTATATAATAGAAGAGACTAGTTGTTCTATTGAATAGAAGAATATATTTTATAGAATAAATTAGATGTTCTATAGATGTGAATAGACAAGGTGTTCTATAGAATAGAATAGACTAGCTGTTCTATAGAAAAGAATGCACTAGATGTTATATAGAATAGATGTTCTTTAGAAGAAAAGAAAATAGATGTTCTAAAGAAGAGAAAAGACAAGATATTCTATAAAAGAGATGAGAATAGATGATCCATGCAAAAGAAGAAGCTAGATATTCCATAGAACAGAAAATACAAGATGTTCTATAGAATTGATTAGACTCTATAATCGATAGAACAGGATAGTTTAGATATTCTATAGAATAGAAACAGACTAAATATACGATTGAATACAATAGACTAGGTGTTTAATAGAATAGAATTGACTCGATGTTCTATAGAATAGAATATACAAGTTGTTATAGAGAATAGAAGTCTAGATGTTGTATAGAATAGGATAGAAAAGATGTTCTATACAAAAGAATAGACATGTTCTATACTCTGAATAGAATATATATTCTATAGAATAGAGTAGACTACATGCTCTATAGAAAAGAATTCACTAGATATTCTATAGAATAGATGTTCAATAGAATAGAATAGAATAGATGATCTGTAGAAAAGGGTAGACTAGATGTTCTATAGAATGGATGATGTAAAGAATAAAATACAATAGATGTTGAATAGAATAGAATAGAATAGAAATAATAGAATACAAAAGAATAGAATAGATTAGAATAGAAAAGAATAGGAGTAGATGTTCTATAGAATAAAATATAGAAGATGTTCAACAGAATAGAATAGACTGCATGTTCTATAGAATTGAAAAGGTTGGATGTTCTATAGAATATATTAAGCTAGATGTTCTTTGGAAATGAATAAACAAGATGTTTATAGAATAAAATACAACAGATGTTCTATAGAATGGAAAAGAAAAGATGTTCTATGGAGAAGAATAGACTAGGAGTTCTATAGCATAGAATAGGCTAGGTGTTCTATAGAGAAGAAAAGATATTCTATAGAATAGAAGAGAATAGATGTTCAATAAAATAGAAGAGAATAGATGTTCTATAGAATAGAAGACAAATATATTCTATAGAATAGAAGAGAATAGATATTCTATGCAATAGAGTTGACTAGATGTTTTACAGAATAGAATAGACTTTATGTTCTAAAGAACAGTATACTAATTTACACTCCCACCAAGTGGAAGACAGTGTGGCGATTCCTCAAGAACCTAGAAATAGAAATTCCATTTGACCCAGCAATCCCATTACTGGGTATATATCCAAAGGATTATAAATCATTCTACTATAAGGACACATGCACACGAATGTTCATTGCAGCACAGTTTACAATAGCAAAGACCTGGAACCAACCCAAATGCCCATCGATGATAGACTGG
>PVKV010030221.1:0-22556 GCA_004027835.1 Alouatta palliata | reverse complement strand
ACATGAAGCCAACAAACATATGAAAAAATGCTCATCATCACTGGTCATTAGAGAAATGCAAATCAAAACTACATTGAGATACCATCTCACGCCAGTTAGAATGGCAATCATTAAAAAATCTGGAGACAACAGATGCTGGAGAGGATGTGGAGAAACAGGAACACTTTTACACTGTTGGTGGGAGTGTAAATTAGTTCAATCATTGTGGAAGACAGTGTGGCGATTCCTCAAGGACCTAGAAATAGAAATTCCATTTGACCCAGCAATCCCATTACTGGGTATATATCCAAAGGATTATAAATCATTCTACTATAAGGACACATGCACATGAATGTTCACTGCAGCACAGTTTACAATTGCAAAGACCTGGAACCAACCCAAATGCCCATCAATGATGGACTGGACAGGGAAAATGTGGCACATATACACCATGGAATATTATGCAGCCATAAAAAACCATGAGTTCATGTCCTTTGTAGGGACATGGATGAATCTGGAAACCATCATTCTCAGCAAACTGACACAAGAACAGAAATTCAAACACCGCATGTTCTCACTCATAGGCGGGTGTTGAACAATGAGAACACATGGACACAGGGAGGGGAGCATCACACACTGGGGTCTGTCAGGGGGAAATAGGGGAGGGACAGCAGGGAGTGGGGAGTTGGGGAGGGATAGCATGGGGAGAAATGCCAGATATAGGTGATGGGGAGGAAGGCAGCAAATCACACAGCAATGTGTGTACTATGCAACAATCTTGCATGTTATTCACATGTACCCCGAAACCTAAAATGCAATTTAAAAAAAAGAAAAGAAATAGTTTAGGTGGACAAACAGGCTTAACTAACTAAAATGTTCCCCCTTAGAGACTTGGAGGCATGAGGGAAAGTGCCAACATTAATTATCTCTGTTGTTAAGGAGATCATTAATTGGTCCTCCAGGCCAGTCCTCTTCAGAGAGGAAAGGGGGCACTGTTACTAATTATATCAAGATGACAGGCATAAAGCAGGACGGTCGCAGACAAACTGGGATGCAGCGTCACCTTACCTATTTATTACCAGTGCATCAGGCTAGTTTCAGTTCTGAGCTGTGGTGGCTGCTACTAGTCATCCTAAATAGTTTTATTCAACATATGATGTGGACCATGTTAATTTTGTAACATTCCAGGAATTGCACAACTTTGTGCACTGTGCAATTTGTCCCCTCAGTTTGTCCTCTTGGGAGACTACACACTATTCCGATGATGTTGCAATTGTTCAGAATATTTTCTGTAATTCCATTTGGGATCTCCTTCTAAACCAGTTAATGGCCTCTTTAAAAAGTCAACATGAATAAGTCTTGTTAATCTTTTTATTCCACTTAGTCAGCTCCTTGCATGTAGAGACAATCAATAAATATTTGCTGATTTGAAAAAACAGAATTAGATTCCAAAGTTCGAAATTACATTCAGAGGACAAAGATTTCTCACTTCTGAGTCTATTCAATAGGATGAAATTCAAAAAAAAAAAAGACTGGAGATATAGATATATAGATATAGATATAGATATAGATATTTGTGATATATATGTATCATACATTAAAAATGCTTATCTCTGGGTTTTAGGATTATAAATATGAATTCAGAAAACAAGAACAAGACAAAAATCAAATCTTTCAATATGAGCATATATTATTTTTAAATTAAGAAAATTATTTTGTTTTGTCTTAACATAGGATGCCTCATACATATTTGAATACTTTCAAAGATTTTCTCAAATATGTTACATAATCTTGCCATTTGGGGAATATGTGTACAACTTTCAAAAGTTATTACTTTGAAAGGCAGAACACACATTTAGATGAGTACATTCTGTAATGTTTGTTTTAAAAAATAATCCAAATCCACCACTTTATAATCATGCTTCTATTTTAGATGTTTTTGTGAATATAAGTCATGACATGGATCCTATGAGGGACATGACTTTAAAAATAGGAGAAATAAATAGATGACACTTAGGGTCAGGGCACGCAGCCAGCTGCCTGGGGAATCGCCTCTAAAGCTTCGCTGTCCTCCAGCCCTGAGAAACCGAGCAGCCACCACGGTTCAATCAACAGCTCTGCTTCGTGATAAGCAAGATGGGCCTTCACCTGGCCAGATGTGAAGAGACTGAGAACAGGCGTTACCATTCCAGCTTTACGGAATGAAATCGAACCACAGAAGTTGCAACAATTTGCCTCCATTGGGAGTGCAGTGAGGGCCTGTTGAGCTTTCAGACCAGAGCCTGGGGAGGGCGTACAGAGAGGACCCACATCACACATGTATTTCTGTCAACCGCATAACCAGCTAAAACAGCCACACCCTCAACTCAAACTGCCCCATAAACCAAGAGCTAATTAAACACAAACAGAGTTGTTATCACTCACCTCGGGATGCAGTGGCGTACGGCGAGGGTGTTCTGAGTGAGGGTGTCCATGTCAATAAGGAGGCTTTCTATGAAGAGAACTTTCTTAAACTTGTTGATGGGAGAATGGGAGGGCTGAGCGGGAGAGCACCGTGGCCGTGGTGATTTAGGTTAAAGGAGGCCATTTGACCGGCTCCTCTTGAACCAGGGCCCCTGGAAGGGGGCCACGTAGATGTTCCCGTGTGACTGTGACTGCTGCTGTCTCTGGGGGGAGACCAGGCTGGGCTGAAAAGGAGGTGGGCCCGTGGGAAGCCAACGCTGGTTCCCCTCTGGCAGTGGAAAGGAGAAGCGTGCTGCCCGTTGTCAAAAGAAAACTTTGTAAAGTACCTGTTTATGTGCTGAAGTAATTTCTAATTACGAGGTGTGGTGTGGTGTGGTGTGGTTAGAAGAGGGAACTCAGCCTCAGGACAGTGGCCATCCTGTTCTTTCTGCCCTGAGCCTCCTTGAGTGACTGACAGGCTGAGAGTCACCTCACCTCCTCCCTTCTTCCAGCTCCCATCTCTATGATTTGGCTAAAACTTCCCATTTATTCAGTACTTAGCATCAGGCATTCTCAAGCCTCTTTAAAGTTTAATTAGTAGCATCCATGTGAGGCTGGAAATCGTCATTATAAAGATGATGCTGCCTTTAGTCGATGGCACAGAGTTTAAGTCGTTTCCCACCAAGGGCCAGGATCCCATAATGCATGTGAGAGCTAACCCTGGGCTATCACCATTCAACTCCACACCCTCCTAAACCACACCAGAGACCTCACAGGGTGCTTCAAGGATAAATGAGTGTTTATTCAGCCTTTGGGACAACTCAGATTAGGTGTTAGAGAAATACAAAGCATTTCTAATACAGATGGGGTTTGTTTTCTCAAAGCCACACAAGTATTCTTGAGCCCTCAGCTTGCAAGGTAGAGCTACTTCCTGGGCATCTGCTCTCCACTGGAGATGTCACAAGTACAGGCTGTTGGAAGTAGGATGAATTACTGCTACCTCATTTTGTGTGTCAATTTTCCACTGGAAGAAAAAAAAAATCACAACATATTCCTTGAAAAAATTAAGTTTAAATAATCAAAAAGTACATCGAGTCAAGAGGGACAGTGAAAAGAACACTCCTTCCTCAACATGTGTCCTATACCCACCCCCAGTGGCTTCCAATTAAATTTATCAGTGCCAAACACTGTCCAGCTTCTTATTTGTCCTTCCAAGCAATAGCAAAATTAGCGATTCATATTTGGGAGGGCAGAAAGCACAGTGTGACTGCCAACTCTACTACCTTTTAGCTACGTAATTTTGCCAAGTTCTTTAAACCTCTCTAAGCTTTGGTTTTCTCATCTATAAAATGGAAATAATTTTAAAACCTACTTTGCAAGGATATTTTGGAGATTAAATAAGCTACTCACTTCATACAATTAAATAAATGTTAACCATTAGTTTTAAGAATATATACACTCCTTTTCTGACAAGATAGAATCATTCCAGGTATGAGTTTTGCAAAGTGGCTTTTTTTTTTTTTTTTTTTTTTGACATGGAGTTTCACTCTTGTTGCCCTGGCTGGAGTGCAAAGGCGCCATCTAGGCTCACTGCAACCTCTGCCTCTCAGGTTCAAGCAATACTCCTGCCTCAGCCTCCCGAGTAGCTGGGATTGCAGGCGTGCATCACCATGCCCCACTAATTTTGTATGTTTAGTAGAGATGGGGTTTCTCCATGTTAGTCAGGCGGGTCTCGAACTCCCAATCTCAGGTGATCCGCCCAACCTCAGCCTCCTAAAGTGCTGGGATTACAGGCATGAGCCACCGAGCCCAGCCAACCTTCTTCCATGCCCAAAAGGATGTTCCCCCACGTTAGTTTGTAAAGATGGGGTAATATTCAGAGTATTAACAACCAGTCTGACCCAGATCCTGAGCGGGCAGAAAGAAAGCACTGAGTAATTTGAACAGATGCCAGGCAAAATTAGCAGGTGGGTACCACTGAGTATCTGCGATGTCTAGACAGCCGCCTTATTCTCTTTTAATTTAACCATCTCTTCAGTTTCTTTAGAACATTTCAGCATTTCAATAGTATTTTTTTAAAACATGCTTATATATACTTGATTTCTTGCTTAATGGCTTTGCATCAAAAAATCTGCTCTATATGACTTCTATCCTTTGGAGTTGGTTAAGAATTATTTGTGGTCCAGTACATGGTCAAATTTTTTGAAAATGTTCCATGCATACTTTGAAAGAATGCACATTCTGCAGTTGTTGAATCTATGCTTTTTATGTGACATAAAATCAAAATTTTTAAACTGTGTTTTCCAAATTTCTGTGATTGCACTAGGTTTTGTTGTTTGTTGCATTGATTATGGAAAGCAGTCTATTAGAAATGTCTCCTTAGAACTGCTGATCCTTGTTCGTTTTGTCAGTTTCAGTGGAGGCTGTACTAAATGATTTCCAATTATCCTCACAGTTGTAATCCAGGCAGAGGCTACTACTGTCTCCTTATACGTTATGTGGTTCAGTTTTGCCTCCATCGTGGTACATAAACTATGATAATATCATTTTTTAAGGTGGTTAAACTTTAAAAAAGTCTGATAAACTATTCACTTATTTAATGTGTATCTTTAAAAAATAGCCAGCCTGGGCAACATGTCAAAACCCTGTCTCTATGAAAAAATACAAAAATTAACTGGGGGTAATGACACACACCTGCAGTCCCAGCTACTCAGGAGGCTGAAGTGGGAGGATTGCTTGAGCCTGTGAGGCAGGGGTTGTAATGAACTGTGATCACACCATTGCACTCCAGCCTGGGAGACAGAACGAGGCCCTGTCTTAAAAAGAAAATGAAAAATAAAATTATAACTAAAAAATAGAAAACCATCAAGTTCACGATGTCATGGGTTTATTGCCTGAAACAAAACTAAAATTAGCTATTTAAGTTTTTAAAAGAGAGTCAACTTAAAGGAAAGTCATTAGTGAATAAGGTTACAGATTACTCTAACTAATCTGAATGTAGCTCACAAAAGACTGAGGTTTAAGAGACCTTGAACTAGGAATAAATTAAAGAAAACCTCTTACACAAGAAGAAGCATGTCTTTAAATTGCTGTGCACCCTGTGGGCAGACAGTAAATAGAGTGATGTTTCTTTACAATGCTATAGTAGGAGTTGGGACTAATGCTGGCATTATATACTAATAATGGTTTTAAGGGTTTTGAGTTATTTATACCTTGCTTTTTTGGCTGAAACAATTTCAAGTGTTATCTAGGTGTAGTTATTTGTGCTTTCTAAAGAGATAATATTTACCTTTATATATTTACATGTTTAAAAAAGTCTTGCTTTATGTATTTAATGTATTGCTCTTCTGAAACCACTATGGTTCCACTGTTGATTTCTGGTTAAACCTGGGCACTTCACTTCTCTACCTCTTTTGGGCTATTTCACCAGCTTTAGGTGGATAAAATAAGTGAGAAGGGTGATTGAAGTTTTGATTTGGGATCATTTGTGGATGTTAATTTACCCTCCTTGAGGCCACTAACACAGATAATAGAGAATTTCCAATAGCTTGATCAGTTAAAAAACTGACAGAGTGTGGGCTACAATTCTCCGACAGTAACATAGTTTATATCTATATAGACTTTAAACGTTGCAAAGCACTTTCACAGACACTGCTTAATGTGATCTTCACACAACCTTTGAAGAGTGTTGTTATACACAGTATAAGGATACCCTAGGATGATTCTAATTTAGATTTTTTACAATTAGAGAATTGTCTTTTAGGACATTTGAAAGCAGCTGGTGTATTTCAGGAGAAAATGGATTTATCTTTAGGAAGAGCCTTGTTTTGTCCTGGGAGAGATTGCTATGGAGCAGATGGAAAGCAATACGTTATAGACAGTTCTTTGGAAACCTTTTAGATTGAAATGTTAAGAATTTGGTTTCATTATGTATATCAAATCTATTAGCAAGATCATGAATCCAAAGATTTAGACAATTTTTAAAATTTGTTTTAAGTTTCCTTATGCTGAAAAATCTTATTTATTCTTGGGAGATTGTCTATGCCCTTGCCTCAATACTGGCTCAGGGAAAGGAACGATTGATGGATGGTGAAAAGGAATGAACAATTCACCTCTCTTTCACATCATCCTAAGCAGACTGTGAAATGCACTATTCCTAGGTGTGAGATGTGTTGGCTAAACCAATGATTTCTCAAATATGGTGCCAGTAAGGGCTTAATAACCCAGACATCAGACTTCGGGATAATATACTGTGAACTACTGTGATATCCGTGTCTATGGCATGTGGACCAGGATGCATCTTGAAAACGGGGGTTGGCATTTTCTTGAAGAACACAGATCTTCCTATCGTGATTCATCCTTGGGAAGGAAATGAAGCATGAGGTGATGAGTCTTGAATATGCCTACTGTTAGGAGCTGAGCTGGCTTCACTTCTCATGAAAGCTTGATAGGAGCTATGCAAATAATCAGGGTTTGGGTCTGGAAACTTCTGGGAGCCAATACGAGCAAAGGTGGATTCACCATAAAACTAATGAAGTTTAATCTCCAGCGTTCTTCACTTTGTAGGGCCCCTTCAAAGATCCTGGGAGGGGGCTTAACAATGTGTGTACATGGTCATATGTTTTTAAATTTGCAAAGGTAAGATATGTTTGTATTCTTTTTCTTACAGAGAGCCCCCAAATTATATAAATATTATTCCCCACAGAATCTGGACCTGTTTTTGTTCTAAGGTAATTGATGCCGTATTTTTGTTATCTCCAAGCCTTTGACACAGTCCTGCTAAATACCGCATGCAGCCTTACTCAGCTGTTCTTTGGAGGAATTGAAGGGGACTGGGTGTACACTTTGCATGAAATGGTGTGGGGTTATGGCAACATCCTGGAGAAGCTGGTTATGAAATGCGGTAAGTTGACTAGAAGAGAGTGGAACAGAGATCTGGAATGATTGTTAGGAGTCAGAAGACTGTGGCAGTGCAAGGTAAGGTGTGGGCCGATGCTGGAGTGTGCCTAGAACAAGCAGGCTCACCACGACTTCCACACTTGTTAGAGGCAAGAGAGCCTTGAAAGAAGATCCTTAACACCGCTATTTATGTGTGGATGTCTCAGGTCATATTCATTCCAGAGATTAGAAGAACTAAAGAGAACAAAGACTTGAGCAAGACTATTAAGCTAGTTATCATAATCAACAGGAATAGAGCCCAGGTCTCCCTGATTTCATAGTGGTTTCAGTCATCCTTAAAGTAGTGCCTTAAGGGTTATATGTTCCTATTTAGGAAAATTGAGCAAAAGAGGAGAAAGCAACTTTAAACTCATTTTTGTTGCTGTTATAGTGACATATCTACTTGTTTACATGAAGTGATTGATAATAACCCAGAATTCTTCGGAGGTTAGCCCAGGAAATTCCAATAAATTTCAAACTAAATTTTGTGGTCAATGCTCTGTTCCTATGTGTTGCTATCTGGTTCCATTTACAAGAATTCCAAAAGGGGAAAAAAACTCATCTGTGGTGATAGGAATCAGAAAGTGATTGAGGAGAGGGCAGGGGAATTGATGGGAAAAGGGGCACAAGGGAACTTTCTTGTTCTAGATCTTATTACTGTCAAAGCTCCTCAAACTAAATACCCAGGAACTGTGCATTTTGTTGCACATTAATTAAATTTTAATGTAAACATAAAAATAAAGACTAACAAAAACACCCATAAAAATAAAAAATTACATTAAATTTAAACTCTGTTACCCTGCAGTGGCATGGGTAAAGATGCAAGATTCAGGAAGGTAAGATTTTCTGTTCTTCCTGCTGCAAGGAAAAATGTTTCCCCACATCACTACGTGTCACATATCTGACTTCCTTTTATCTCTCACTGTCACTAGAGAACATAGAGAACAATGCCATTGGCAGACACAAAATGATTATCAAGCAAAACAATATTATTGCTAGAAAAACGGGCAAATGTTTCCAGCAAAATCCTTTTCCAATTATGGGGTTGAATTTCCTTTCTCTCCATCTTCTCTGATCTTCCAGTGTCTCTGCTGTGGATTTTTAAAAATAAACTCCAGTATGACCCTGTAATTCTAGGTGCCACGTGTTTCTGTTCTTCAGTGCTCGGGCTCAACAGGATTAATTCCAAGTAAATAAAAACTTCGTTTCTTTTACTTTATTTTTGAAAAGTTTTATACTGAATATTTTATTGATATATTTTTTAAATAAATACATTTCTTTTTCTGAATCTAAAGAAAATATTCCCTTGATATAAATAAATATAATCCTAAAGATAGCCACTGTTTACATTTTAGTGTATGGTAGTTCCCCCTTATCCACGAGGGATATGTTCAAGTTTAAGTTTAAGGCAGGAGAATCACTTGAACCCTGGAGGCAGAAGTTGCAGTGGGTCAAGATCATGCTGCTGCACTCAGAGCGAGACTCTGTCTTTAAAAAAACAAAAATCTATATTTTGATTGTGGTGGTAGTTTACATGATTGTATGTAATTGCCAACATTCACCAACTCTGTACTTAAAATGGGTAAATGTTGTTGTTTGTAAGTCATTTCTTAATAAACATGGGGGGAAATAAAGAAGGATACTTTCTCAAAAGAATAAAAAGGATAGTTTTTACTTTATATACTTCAAAATTCTTTGATATTTATTTCAGCAAACATATTACTTCTATTATTTTTATAAAAACTGATAGAATGGTTATACAAAGAATAAAATTTTAAAATTATTAGCCCCAAGCAAAAATTTCAGAAAACACCACATCTGTTCTTTGGTGATGAAAGAGAGAAAAGGAAGAGGACAAGAGAAGAAGGGAAGGATATCCCCAATCTCAGACATCTCCTTTCCTTACTGAGGAGTGCTCTAAACAGATTTACAAAGGTGGACGTTGTTTGCTTATGTAGTATTTACTATATCTGAAAGCTTCAGTTTCGCTCTTCAATGCTAGAATCTGAAAAATTCAGCTCAATTCAATAGCATATTGCATCGAATATTTTTCTAGCCTTGTGGTAGGTGTTATGAAAAATGCAGAAGAGATAGTCTAAGAATAAAAATATTTACAACTTACTTATTCAATTTCTGTATTTTAAGCTTTGAGATGTATTAGGATTACTGTATTTCAGATTTTATTATAATTCCTCCAGAAAAGAGACAACTAAATTTCTCCTGAAAACATTTAGCCTAACAGAAGTTAATCTTTAATCCAACCCAGAATTTAAAGAAATAAAACTGAGCCATAACATACTCAATAAACCACTTCAAATTCTTACATTGTGCAGTACGCATTCACTGACTGCTGCTAAGAATGGGTCACTGTGGCTTGCCAAAGACTGAATTGTTAGAGTGATCTCACAATAATTTTGGGGTATCTCAGACATTCTTAGGATTGAGTCTACCCAGCCTAATCATCTATACTTAATTTTATAAAATTCTCAGAAATTTTCTTCAAGTATATCTCAGAATATCAATGCAAAAAACAGATAGAGGTAAAACTCTGATAGTTGTAGGTATACAATCTTATTTCTGGGTTCTCTATGCTGTTCCACTGTTCTATGTGTCTGTCCTTGTGCCAGCACCATACTGTTTTGGTTACTGTAGCCCTGTAGCATAGTCTGAAGTAGGTCAGCATGATACCTCCAGCTTTGTTCTTTTTGTTTAGAAATGCCTTGGCTATGTGGGCTCATTTTTGGTTCCGTATGAATTTTTAAATCTTTGACAAACCTAACAAAGACACACAATGGGGAAAGGATTCCCTATTTGATAAACGGTGTGGGAAGAACTGGCTACCCACATGCGGAAAATTGAAACTGGACCCTTTCTTTACACCATACACAAAAATGAACTCAAGATGAATTAAAGACTTAAATGTAAAACCCCAAACTACAAAAACCCTAGAAGAAAACCTAGGCATTACCATTCAAGACACAGGCATGAACAAAAAATTGATGATGAAGACACCAAAAGCAATTGCAACAAAACCAAAAATTGACAAATGGGATCTAATTAAACTAAAGAGCTCTGCACAACAAAAGAAACTATCAACAGGGTAAACAGACAATCTACAGAATGGGAGAAAATTTTTACAAACTATGCCTCTGACAAAGGTCTAATATCCAGCATCTAGAAGGAACATAAATTTACACCAACCAAAAAAAACCAAGCCATTAAAAGTGGGCAGAGAACATGAACAGACACTTTTCAAAAGAAGACATACATGCAGCCAACAATCATATAAAAAAAGCTCAACATCACTGATTATTAGAGAAATGCAAATCAAAACCACAAGGAGATACCATCTAACACCTGTCAGAATGTTTATTAGTAAACAGTCAAAAAATAACAGATGCTGGCATGGTTGTGGAGAAAAAGGAACACTTTTACACTGTTGGTGGGAGTGTAAATTAGTTCAACCATTGTGGAAGAGCATGGTGATTTCTCAAAGACCTAAAGACAGAAATATCATTTGACCCAGCAATCCTATTACTGGGTATATACTCCAAGGAATATAAATCATTCTATTATAAAGACACATGCACTCATATGTTCGTTGCAGCATTATTCACAATAGCAAGGACATGGAGTCAACCTAAATGCCCATCAGTGATAGACTGGATAAAGAAAACGTGGTACATATGCACCATGGCATACTATGCAGCCATAAAAAAGAACAAGATCATGTTTTTTGCAGGGACATGGATGGAGCTGGAGGCCATTATCCTTAGCAAATGAACACAGGAACAAAAAATCAAATACTGCATGTTCTCGCTTACAAGAGGGAGCTAAATGATGAGAGCACACGGACACGTAGAGGGAGCAACACACACTGGGGCCTATTAAAGGGTGGATGGTAGGAGGAGGGAGAGAATTGGGAAAAAGAACTAATGGGTAGTATGCTTAATACTGGGTGATGAAATAATCTGTACAACAAACCCTCGTGACACACGTTTACCTAGGTAACAAAACTGCACATCCTGCACATTACTCCTGAACTTAAAAGTTAAAAAAGAAAATTGCTAAATACGAAAGAAAGGAGGTAAAGCTCCTCTAATTGATAGATGGAGCCTTCAAAAAAAGTGTTCCACCATCCCTTCGCCACAACCTATGGCCCCTGAGTTATCTCCAGGGCACCCTTGAGATGGATCCAGGGAGACCTGAAATGGATCACTAAAAATGAATATTCTGCATCAGAAATAGGTAACTAAACCACTAAAACAAAAACTAACCTTAATTTTTAAAACTGAATTGGTTCCTTTTCTCTTTTTTGGTGCCAAGAGCAGTGCCTGACATTTGCAATCAATTGCCATAAATCCCTGATTAGTCTACAGAATCATATCACGTGACATAGAACTTTGTATCATGGAGCATTAATTACATAGTTCATGTGTCACAAGGCAGACAACTACTATGTTCCATATTGTCTTTCTTTCCTCATAGAACAAGAAATTCACTGACCCTGTCTTCTTGATTTCAGAGCTAATGATTTGATAGCACTTAACAGAACCTCAGACAGCATGAAAAAGACCTTTATAAAGAGGCTTTTCCAGTATATTCAGGAGGACACAGACCTGTATCTAGGCAAAAGCCTGTTGGATGTACTCTCCAAAGGGTGACGTAATTCTAGTCTCCATCTCCCAACTTAGGGTGGATGCCTCGCCATCCTCAGGACGCTTTCCTAAGCAAGGGAGTTGTAGATGAAACTGAGGAATCATGAGCACAAATGTGTAGGTAATGTAGAAAGAAGTGATTAAAAATACAAAGACAAAGAAATCATGACAAGAAAATGAAAACAGAAGGGCAAAGAATCAGGCAAGATAGCTTTCTGACCCTTGGACAGGTAGTGACTTTTCTACGTGGTGCCTCATTCTCCCAGCATCCAGGTGGTGGCACTGGTGCTCTTTCTGCCTTATCCTGTGGGTGGCATTCACTTTGTTTCCCTAAATAGGAGGAACTCTAAGAGATACGGAGATGAGGGCACTTGGCTATCCAGTGTTGGGTCCCTTGAAGCAAAGCTTCCTGAAAGATCATTTTCTTACCACAAATTACCCTAACAAAGATGTAGTAAGCTATTAGCAAGGGAAGGAAAGGAATTGGGACCCTAATGGAATGTAGCTTATGGGTGGAACATTCAGGAATTGAGCATGAAGAGCCATTCCAGTTTTTTAGGGCAGTCTTAAAGATGGTTGAATTAAACAATTTACATCCTAAATTATGCACACTGTTGCCACAAACACGTAGGTCACTTTCTAACATTCTCACCAACTTGTATAGCCTCAAAAACTTTATAAACTGTTATAAAACTTTATAAATTCTGTTAATCTACATGGTGCCTGATTTTATAGATAGAAAGAAAGTATAGAGAGGTCTGCTGACTTAGGCAAGGTCATCTAGCAAGTTAGTGATGAACTTCTCTGAAACCTTTGGTTAAGCTAAGGAATTCTCTAACTATAATATAGATGGTTTTGGACACATCCTTTGCAAATAAGCATTTTTCTACGTGTGTCTAAAACTCAAGACTCAAACACAGAAATGGATCTAACTTGCAAAGAGACTATCTAAGGCTTTCAAGTAGTCCTGAGAGAATGATCACTAGTCTTGTTCACCAAGCAAATGTATCTACATCATGACCTACAAATAAGATAAACAGCATTTTGAATCCTTCTGTTTTTAGATTCCTCAATACGGCTACAGAGAAATGATTACAAATGAACACTTCTGACATATACAAAAATAACTGGTATTGGATTTCTAGTTCTTTCCTAGTCCCTATCAGATCATGTGATCTGGGGTAATTGTCCTGCCTCTCTAACTTTCTCCTCTGTAAAAAAAAATAAATAAACTCAACCAGATTCATCTTTAAATCCCATCCTTCTCCATTCAACCAGCATGATTCTGCTGAAACTTCCCTTGAAAGCAAATGTTTTTCCACCTGCAATTGCTTCTGGCTAGATAGTTGCTTCCCCAAGAAAATTCATTCTAAGACTAAAGTTTATATGGAAAAAAAAAATTCAGATGCGTTGGAAGTGTCTGCTGCCTTTGACTTTCTATGTGTTTTTTTCCCACAGTATCTCAAAGCCATTATGTATCTCAAAACACATTGCTGCAGTATATAAACCCAAAATTTGACCAGTAGTGTACATGGGGCTGGTATATTTAACTGTGTATCTTGCTTAAATACAAACATTTACATGGTTATCTCAAACTCTATTGTCAACTGACAATTTTTGCAGATAAGAAATAACAAGAATTAGACTAGTCTAGGAATAAATGTCAGTTCCAGAACTGAATGTCATATGAGATTATACCAACCAATTTGAAGTAAGTATTGTTCCTGGCAGCAAATCCCTATGGGTCTGCAGCAACTTCAGTTCTTGTCTCCTTAGAAGAAAGAATTCAGCTGAGGAGCATAGACAGATGGAAAGACAGGCAAGTTTTAGAGTAGGAGTGAACATCTATTAAAAAGCTTTAGAGCAGGAATGAAAGGAAGAAAAGTACACTTCGAAGAGGATCAAGTGGGCGACTTGAAAGACAAGTGCACCATTTGACATTTGACTTGGGGTTTTATACCTGGGCATACTTCTGGGTTCTTGCATCCCTTCTCCCCGATTCCTCCCTTGGGGGCAGGCTGTCCACATGCACAGTGACCTGCCAGCACTTAGCAGGTGAGCCTGTGCAGTGTGTTTACTAGAGTTGTATGCATGCTCACTTTAGACATTCTTTGCTTACCAGTCAAATGTCCCTAGAAGGTCATTTACCAGTTCAACTCTGCCATTTTGCCTTTTGGTGTTCATGCTTGAGCCCACCTGCTCAATTCCTGAGATCTTATCAGGAAACTGCTCATCACCCGTTTCAGGTTTGTTCTATTAGGAGACTACCTTTCCTCCCTGGTGCTGGCTGTGACCAGCTATTTTAGAGAGACAGTTAACAACTGCCTGACCATCACCTGATGATGATCCCCCGACATTCCTGATGGGGTTGGGGGAGCCCTCTCCAGCCCTGCTCATGTCTGCCTAACTACCTACTATAACAGTATGACCAGAACTCCCAAGGGAAGTGAAGGTTCATACATCATTGGTAGCAAAAGTGACTACTTATTTTGGCCAGATGTTTATTGGTCTTGGGAAATACCAGGCTAAGTTAATGTAAGCTGTACTGTGTAGTTGTGTTCTCTTCATACAAGAAAATGTTTGTGTCTGTAAAGGATTTGGGCTGATCACCAAACAGTATTCATTCTGACCACAGGAACATACATGCTTCAGAGTTGAAAGAGCAGTTCTGTCCTGAACAACTGAATGTCCTCCTGCTGCCTGACTTAGTCATCTCTGGAACCACAAGGTTACTCTTCAGTGTTGTTAATGTTTATCCTACCTAATTCTTCTGATTTAATGAGAAATTAGGCAGATAAAACATGACTTCACTGTGACTTCTGAAGGTCCACATTTAGCCAAAAGATACGCAAACATGGTTAGATAAGTATCTGGAAATCAGGCCAATCATAAAAGCACAAGTGACTAGAGATTCCTTGACAGCTTTATGTTATGGGCTTTATTGTGTCTTCTCCCTTACAGACATTGTAGCAAAAAGCTATTCAAGAGAATGTTTAAAATGCGCTGATAAAGCTGAAGGGATATGTAAAGCTGTTATTGCTTGGATGGTGGGTTCATTTCAGGTTTCTTGGAATGCATAAACTGACACTGTCCCCATTCAACTTCCCTTTTGGCCCTTTTCACTATTTTCCAAAACAAGCCATTTTCCTTTAAGATAAAAAGTTATGGAAGGAATGTTTACAGGCCTTTGATAATTGTCATTCTCTGCAACCCTCTAGAAGTGTTAATGGCAATGGCAGGGAAGCAAAGCAAGTGCCTTAACCGCACTTGGTTTTCCGAACCCTGAACTGTGGTCAGGAGTTGTTGGTCTGGTGAGGTTTTAGCCACGTGAGCAAGGTGCATTTAACCTTTTTCCATTCCCACTGAAGTGGCATCTTTCTTCTGGGGTAATACCCAAGGTTTGTCATCTCATGCCAAGGAAATAGAGGACAGGACACAGAAGAAGTGAATTTAAGAGCAGAGGTGTATAGGCGAGAAAAAAAAGGAAGAGAAAAGCTTTCTCTCCCACAGTAAGAGAGGCTCCTGAGTGGGTCTTCCAGTTTTGTGGTGAAATGCATTGGGTTTTATAGAGGCGCTTGAGGAGGCAGTGTCTGATCTACATAGGGCCCGAGAGATTGAGCAGACCAGGTACGCCATTTGTATGGCACACAAAGAAGCTGGCGGCCCCACCTAAATCTTTTGTTATGGTTCTCTATCTGGCTGGTGCTCTGCTGTCTGTTACTTACCCTGCACATGGTTGACAAGGAAAAGGGAAGATGGAGCTGCCATGTTGAATGTGCCTGGCCCCAAGGTAGCCTTTTCCTATTGGCACAGCTGCTGGCATTCACCCATGCAAGCTTCCAGCTTGCTTATCTATATCTGCAGCTTGATTTTACAGGCTGCTCTTTGTCACAAAAGAAATAATTTGGGGGCTGCTTTTTGTTAAAAGGGAAGCCTTACTGAAGACTCTCTTACCCTCACTAACTGCCTAAATAATTTCTTTTTAGCTCCTGTATCACCACCCTTTCTGAAACCTTCATCTTTTCAGGTTCAGCTCTGGTGAAAATGGTGAAACACGTGATGTGGATGGCCCCCACTTTGTATCACAGCATCAGAATGCTATTCTTTTCCCTGGCCCCTGATTTCTGCTTTCAATTATATACCTCTTCAGCACTCTGAAGGAAAAAAAAATCCTGACTCGCAGTTCAATGCTTTTTAAATGTTTACAAGTTACAAATTCCTTTGCTCCATAATCCTCTCTGGACACCCAATAGGTAGAGCTGATAAAACATCTGTTAAAACTGTAGGTAAAAGGCCCGCAGCTCCACTTAATCTATCCTCTTCACTTCTCCCCTTTAGCCCACAGAACTCCCAGAGCAAGCAGAGCTCAGTTGCAAAATGACTATCCCACCCAAAACTATTTTCCTCCTGTCTCTGGATTCCTTTTTGTTTCTTCACTGTCTCTAACATTCTTTCATTTATTCATTCACCCAGTGAATATCTACTGAGTATCCACTATGAATACCTGGCACTTAGTTACAGATGGCCTGGTTATAACACTTACCTAATTATGTTGGAATTTTCTGTTGAATGTTTGTCTCCCCATTGACTGGATTCTTCTTGGATCTCCTGATCCTACACAGAACTTAGAACATAATGTTTGATGTTCTTATATACCCGTTTGCCTCTACTCAAATGCCACCTAATTAGGGAGGCCCTCACTGACCATCCTACCTCAAATCATACCTCCTTCACCTTGTCTCTCCTCTGTATCCTTAATCTGCTTTATATTTTTCCCAAAACACTTATCATCAGCTTGTAAATTACATATTTCCCTGAACAAGAGTAGGGTCCCCTTGTTTATTCACTACCATATACACAGCAACTAGAACAGGGATGGGCACTCAAGTTGGTACTGATTAAATATTTATTGAATGGGTAGCTGAATAAATGAAATGAGTAAATATGGCAACATATTGTTAGCTATTTAGGAAGATATTCATATTAAAATGCTTGCATTCCTTTTGTCTCTCACTGGAATGACACTTTTTTAAAACAAATCTATGCTTCATGTTTCTCCTTATCCTGCACACCCATTACCCTCTATGCCCAGCATGGTGTCTTGTTTATGGCAGAAGTTCCATATATTTATTGAGTTGACTGATCACTCTTCTACACTATCTTAATTACATCTCTTACTTTATTGCATTGAATAGTTCAATTTGTGAATGCGCCATTATAGTTTATATAAAAATATTTACGATTCCTTAGCCTCTTTCAAAGTAAATCTGTGAGCCAATTAACAGCTATAACTTGACCCTCTAGGTTCTGGGACATCAATTTCTGTGAATGTAAAATCTGACAAATTTTCTCCTTCTGGAAAACATGTAAGAGGACACGTCACACGGCATTCAAAGCTGCCCCTTGAAGGGATGGGGTGGAGGGTCGCTTCTACCCTCTGGTTCACTAGTGGAGATACCTGGCTAAGCAGGGAAGACCCACAATAGGACCCTGAAAATTTGGGGGTACAAGTGCTGAGGGGCCGTGTCTCCCAGCGAAGTTTTGACAAATGGCACATTCGGCAGCTGAGTTCTGCGGCCTCGGAGTGGGAGACTCTGTGCTCCAGGTTTGTATTAAGTAATAGGTTTGTCTGAAGTTATAGGAGTCGTGGCCTTCAGAAAAAGGAACAGAGGGTGACAAAGGAAGGTTAATACTGAAATTGATTAGTGCCTCAGAAGAATCATGAGGAGCTTGGTCATTGGACAGACGCCAAAGACATTCTTGAGGTGGTTAGGCCTGGGGGAGGAATGATGCTAGAGCAATGTGACTTAGGCAGCAACGCTCAAGACTAATTGTTCTGCGTGTGTGTGCCTGTGTGTGTGTGCATGTGTGTGCATGTATGTGTGTGTGCAAATGTGTGTGCTTTTTTCCTACTTTGAATGTGGAAATAATTTCAAGCATTCAGGAAAGAAGCAAGAATGTCACCTAGTGTTAACATATTGTTCCCATCCACTTTACCAATTAGGTGGTCCCTTCTCTCCATTTCTTACCCCCTTTCTCTCTCTCCCTTTCTCTTCTCTCTGTCTCTCTGTCTGTCTGTCTCTGTGTCTGTCTGTATCTAAATAGCTGTATAATTATTTTTCTGTCATTTGAGAGTAAGTTGCATACACCAAGCCCCTTATCCTCTATGCAGTTCAATGTATATTTCTTAGCATATAGACAGTCTTTTACATAACAAATTTGCTATAGCTTTAAATGTTCTAATTGCCACAGCTTTCTCATGATGACTGCATTCCCGTTTCACCATTAAGATGACCACTTCCTATTTGATTAATATCTTCAGAGTTCTTCTCATGTTCTGACCTTTACACATTTTTCAGTGTGATTTACTGTTGTGAGTAAAAACTTCAATGTTACACAAAGTTTTTCCTACAAGCTCTTGGCTCCGCTGTGTTCCCATGATCCCTCTACCAGACCACCTCTAATAACTGGGCTGTGGTCATGCAGAGCCTTGCAGTGGCCATTAAAAGGTTATACTTCATGGGACCAGCTGAAGCATTTGGTCTGAAATCTATTCCATTATCCTTAGAGGAAAATCAGACAATATATTTGACGCAAAAAAAAAAAAGCAGGCCCTTTTATTATGAGCTGTCTCAGGCTTTTGGCTGCAGTTTCAGATTATTGTCCCTTAACAACTTTAAGAGATGAAGAACAGAACCAAGAATGGAAGAAGTCACACTGCAATATGCAAACAATTGGATTGATTTCATAAATGGAAATGCTAAAGCTTAACCTTTTCAAGCTGTGAAAATAGCATTTCTCACTTTATATATTGTTTTTAAAAAGTATAATTCAGCTCAGCAATAATGTGCTCTTCCAAAACAGAGAATGTCTAACACTGAGAAGGATCAATTGTTCATATGATTAGTAGGACATCTCTTTAAAAATTGAGTTTGTGCCATTTTATAAGCTCCAATGTCATCAGTAACCGTAAATGATTTCTACTCTTTTTTCATGTGTGTATCCCCGTGATGCACAAAATAGTTTTAGACAAAATGTCTTTAAAATTTGTTACGTTGATCTGTGTTGGTTTTCATTATTTTGGAATGTTAGGATTAAATTCTAATTATTGTCTCATACAAAGATGGAGACTTGGAACCAGTGTTCAAACACCTGGTCAGTATGTAGTATCTAAATTTACATAAAAATTAATGGATTCTGGGTAAACAGAAATTCTCCCCACTATTATTCCCATTAGGCTGCCTATAAGATGACTTTTATTAAGTTCACCTTTATAAAGGATATAATTAAGTTAATAACAAATGTCTTTTTTTTTTTTTTTTTTTTTGAGACGGAGTTTCGCTCTTGTTACCCAGGCTGGAGTGCAATGGCGCGATCTCGGCTCACCGCAACCTCCGCCTCCTGGGTTCAACCAATTCTCCTGCCTCAGCCTCCCGAGTAGCTGGGACTACAGGCACGTGCCACCATGCCCAGCTAACTTTTTTTTTTGTATTTTTAGTAGAGACGGGGTTTCACCATGTTGACCAGGATGGTCTCGATCTCTTGACCTCGTGATCCACCCGCCTCGGCCTCCCAAAGTGCTGGGATTACAGGCGTGAGCCACCGCGCCCGGCCAAATAACAAATGTCTTACCAAGGCTTAACCCCTGAACTTCTTGTTTTATGTCTGCTTACTTCTCTGGTGACTCTACCTAGTCTCATGGCTTTAAATGAAACCTATATGCTGATGAGCCTCATATTTGTGTCCCCTGCCCATCCTCTCTCTTGAACTCCTGAACCATATTTACTATCTATTTGGCCTATACACTTGGATGTCTAATAGGCATCTCAAATTTAATAGGTCCAAATTAAGCACCTAGTATTTCCTTCCAAAACACCAATTTCCACAGTCTTTACATCCCAATAAATATCAACTTCATTCTTCCAGTGGCATAGGCTAAAATCTTTTAGGCCATCATGGACCCCATTATTTCTCTCACAACCTTCATCAGGTCCATCAGAAAAATCCTTCCATCTTTATCTTCAAAATAGATTCAGAATTTGACCATGTCTTACCACATCAATGCTAACACTCTAGGCAAACCACTACTATCTCTTACCTGGATTACTGCAATTGTCACCTAACTTATTTCATTGATTCTTCCTTGACACCCCTCCAATCTTTTCTCAAGAAAGAAACCAAACAAATATTTTCATTACCCCTGTCAGATTTTCTTGCTCTAGCCATGTTAGAGTCACTGGCATTGGGCTTACCTCCTTCTGTAAGCAACCATAAAACTGGATAAAATATATAGAATAATAGTTTGCAGTCAGAAGTTAGAAATCAACACAGGGCTACAAACTTTGAGAGAAGAAAACCACATAAGGTGAGCCCCACGTTTTCTCTGAGATCACTTTTCAAAGGGTGGCAATTTGCTGGGCATGAGAGTCCAGGATTGCTAAAGTGGCTAGGATTTGGAGGTGGAGAGCAGGGTGCCAGATATAAGATAATCACAAAGGAACCCCAAAGTGTTACATAGAAATTCTTGGGACTTTGGCTGTATTGAGCTGCATGTGTGCAGGAAAAGACTCCAGGAGACCTATGAAAGAACAGCGCTGGGATGCTGAGAGTTGAACAAATATTTCAGAAGTCATGCAATGCTTGGGAGAAGATAGATGTCTGGCTCAACCAGAGAGGAGAGAATTTGGTGACTACTCTGTGTTGAGACCTTAAAAAGATCATGACTTAGAAATAAGAATCATGCCATAGAAATAGAATTATGATTAAGCACTAGGCAAAACATTGAAATTGACCTGTCAGAACAAAACCTGGAACCAGTCTTTGGCAGGACCAAGGTGATATACTAGTAATTTTGAATGAGGAAGAGAACATTATCATCAAATTTAAAAATCTCTAATGTCTAGCATATAAGCAAAAATTCCTAGATAGGTAAAGAAGCAGGAGTACATTTCATTGTATAGAATTTAAACTTCAATAAAGTTTATTTTAAAAGAGGAAAAAGCTTAGAAGAAACACATTATCATCTTCAAAGGAACAAATATAAGGATTGTAGCTGATTCCTCAACTGAAACAATGAAACCAGGAGACAACAGAATAACACCTTTTAAGTGCCAAAAACGCTTTCAGTCTAGCATTCTACACCCATTGAAAATATCCTTCAAGTATGAATGAATTACATATGTTCCAAGACAAAAGTTGAAAAAATTTTAAATCAATGGACTTACCACAAGAAATACTAAAGGAAGTTCTTCAGGCTCAAGGAAAATAAGCACAGATGGAAAGACAAAAGTACAGGAAAGAATCAACTGTAGCGTAAAGTCTAAGTATATGGATATTTTATAAGTGTAAAAGAAAGGCAAATTAATAATGATGTTTTGTGAGGCTCACAAATTGGAAGACTTAAAAAGAAATTTAAAAATGGTGAAGGAGTAAATGGATTTAAACTGTTACAAGGTTATTGCATTGTTTGGAATGTGTTGAAAGTATAAGCAGGCTATAGTAAGCCAAAGATACACTTTGTGTTTCTAGAATAACCACTGGAAGGACAATACTAACTTGTTCTAATATATATATATATATATATTTGGTATTTTGCACTTCCATATATATATAAATATAAATATATACATATATATATATATATATATATATATATGGAAGTGCAAAATACCAAAAATAATTAAGACTATTTAGAAGAAAAAATAAAGATAACTTTTATTATCATATTTCAAGATTTCCTTTAAATTTACAAATAATTAAGAGAGTATTATATTGGTGAAAGATAAGACTAAATAGAACAATGTAACAGAATAGAACCCAAAATAAACCCACATATATACTGTCACTTGATATAAACCAAAAGCACCATTATAATTTGATGCAAGGAAGAAGAGTATATTTTATAAATAATGCTAAAGAAATAAGCTATCAAAAAAATTATCCATATCACTGACCTCAAGCCATACATAAAATTAATTCAAGATGGATTATAGGCCTAAATATATAAATGAAAATAATCAAGTTCTAGAAGAAAACATATGTCTTTTCTGAGCTATGCAAAGATTTCCATAATGGAAAACAAAAAGCAGTAATAATTTTTTAAATGATAAATTGGATTTCATGAAAAGAACTTCTGTTCACCAAAATTAATCATTAAGAAAGTAAATAGGCAAACTGCAGACTGGAAAATAATACTTGTAATACATAAGCTTTAAAAGGCTTTTTTTAAATAAATGGAATATATAAAGAATTTCAATAAGAAAAGAAAAAAACAAAATAGGCAAAATGTAAGCAGATACTTCATAAACAGACAGCAACAAGCACATAAAAATGCACTTAACAGGCCGGGCGCGGTGGCTCACGCCTGTAATCCCAGCACTTTGGGAGGCCGAGGCAGGTGGATCACAAGGTCAAGAGATCGAGACCATCCTGGTCAACATGGTGAAACCCCGTCTCTACTAAAAATACAAAAATTAGCTGGGCATGGTGGCACGTGCCTGTAGTCCCAGCTACTCGGGAGGCTGAGGCAGGAGAATTGCT
>PVKV010030220.1:11506-22651 GCA_004027835.1 Alouatta palliata | reverse complement strand
TTTTTTTTTTTTTTTTTTTGAGACGGAGTTTCGCTCTTGTTACCCAGGCTGGAGTGCAATGGCGCGATCTCGGCTCACCGCAACCTCCACCTCCTGGGTTCAAGCAATTCTCCTGCCTCAGCCTCCCGAGTAGCTGGGACTACAGGCACGTGCCACCATGCACAGCTAATTTTCGTATTTTTAGTAGAGACGGGGCTTCACCATGTTGACCAGGATGGTCTCGATCTCTTGACCTCGTGATCCACCCGCCTCGGCCTCCCAAAGTGCTGGGATTACAGGCCTGAGCCACTGCGCCCGGCCGCAAAAGCAACTTTTATATCGCATTTTTTTTTAAAAAAAGAGTGGCATCATTCGCACTTTTATACTTTCTAATACTGGAAACATTTTGGCAGATAATTTAGGAAGAGACTTGATCTTCACTTCCAATAATTAATGAGTTACTTATAGCTTAGCATTTTAATGGACACTATCAGAAAACATGTTTTACTATTGTAGAGTTTGGCTTTTTAAAGAAATATGAACAATGAACACATATTTTCTATTAAAATAAATCTTATGTTTTTGAGAGTTGAAACTGTTTCTCCCTCTTTGTTAAAAATCTCTACACCTGATATATCAAAAAATATCGATTATGAATGAACTAACTTGAGGGTTTTTTTTTTCAATTTATTTTTTTTAGTGGGGAGACAGAGTCTTACTCTGTCATCCAGGCTGGAGCACAGTGACAAGATCTCGGCTCACTGCAACCTCTCCCTCCCAGACACAAGCTATTCTCCTTCCTTAACCCCCTGAGTTGAGGGACTACAGGAGTGCACCACCACACCCAGCTAATTTTTTTGTATTTTTAGTAGACATGGGGTTTCCCCATATTGCCCATGCTGGTCTCGAATTCCTGAGCTCAGACAATCCACCCACCTGGGCCTTCCAAAGTGCTGGGATTATGGGTGTGAGCCACCATGCCCAGCCACTTTATATTTAACTCTAAAAACTGTGTTTAAATCCTGCCTCTGTCACTTATTAACTAATTTATCTGGCATTTATTTTTCACGTCTATATAATTATAGTAATAACCTCTACCTGCAAGGCTGATTTAAGCACTAAAGGAGATAATTCATGTAAAATACTTACCTTATTACTCTAACACAGTGCTCAATAGCAGCCACTTACTTTTATCACTCAGTTAAGTCCAATTTACAAACATTTGAATGGTGAAATAACAGCAAAAACACTACCATATTCCTCTTAACATATAAAAACCCTAAATTGTCAAACTATGAGAAAACAAACTAATAGCCTGACAGAAAATGCTTAACGCAAAAAAAAAAGTTATCTCATTCACAAGAATTAAACTAAGAGAGGCCGGGCATGGTGGCTCACGCCTGTAATGCCAGCACTTTTGAGGACAGGAGTTCAAAAGATCAGCCTGGTCAACACGGCGAAACTCCCATCTCTACTAAAAATACAAAAATCAGCCAGGCGTCGTGGCATATGCCTGCAATCCCAGCTACTTGGGAGACTGAGGCACGAGAATCGCTTCAACCCAGGAGACAGAGGTTGCAGTGAGCCGAGATTACCACACGGCACTCTGGCCCAGGCGATGGGGTGAGAGTCAGTCTCAAAATACAAAAACAAAAACAAAGAAACCAAAAAAGATAAACAAAAGAGAATGCTTACATTTTAGTTACACTCTAAAGAATATAAGCACTGGCCGGAAGTTGTGGCTCACGACTGTAATCCCAGCACTTTGGGAGGCCGAGGTGGGTGGATCAAGAGGTCAAAAAAGATCAAGACCATTCTGGCTAACACGGTGAAACCCCGTCTCTACTGAAAATACAAAAAATTAGCTGGGCATGGTGTCACCATGCCTGCAATCCCAGCTACTCGGGACGCTGAGGGAGGAGAATCGCTTGAACCTGGGAGGCGGAGGTTGCAGTGAACCGAGACTGCTCCACTGCACTCCAGCCTGGGGAAGAGTGAGATTCCGTCTCAAAAAAAATAAATAAATAAAAAAGAAAAAAAAATTTTTTTAAAAACTCAGGAGTTCAAGACCAGCCTGGCCAACATGGTGAAACCCCATCTCTACTAAAAATACAAAAATTAGCTGTGTGGTGGTGTGTGCCTGTAGTTCCAGCTACTCCAGAGGCTGAAGCAGGAGAATTGCCTGAACCTGGGAGGTGGCGGTTGCAGTGAGCCAAGATCCCTCACTGGTCTCCAGCCTGGGCAACAGAGCAAGACTCTGTCTCAAGGAAAAAAAAAAAAAATTACATATATACATACACACACACACACACACACACACATACACACACACACACTATATATATATGTGTATATATATATATAAAAGAACTGAGCCTTAACACTTTACACCTCCAAAAAATTTTCAATACTCATGAGTTCCTAGCTAGAATACTCCAACTTTTAAGATATTTTACCTACATTTGTCTGATCAAACAGGCTGATGACACTACAGGTACCAATTTTCAGAGGACAAGTAATTTACACCAATCCTAGGGTATATAAGTGGCTTATCTGAAAACTGGAATCTCCTGAGCCTGTGCCCTGGATTCAGCCTAAATCAGTCTTTTATCAAATACTTATTGACTATCTACTACAGGCAAACCAATTTAACACTCAGAAAACAAAGATGCATAATTGATATATCCTATCTTTTTTTTTTTTTTTTTTTTTTTTTTTAAGAGATGGGGTTTCACCATGTTGGCCAGGATGGTCTTGAACTCCTGACCTCAGGTGATCCACCCGCCTCGGCCTCCCAAAGTGCTGGGATTACAGGCGTGAGCCACCACGCCCGGCCGATATATCCTATCTTAAAGTGACTTTTAATTTCCTATAACACAAGGTAGAACAGTGAGTGCTTAATTCTGATCGAAGGTGCTAAGAAAAACTTCATAAAGGAAATGGGATTTTAGTTGAGCCATAATGAATGAACAGAATTTTATTAGAAGAGGATTAGAAGAAGGGGACTTAAGGCTGAGAGATGACAATAAGCTAGTGTGAGGTACTCTGGAGGAACAATGAATACACTTCTGTGGCTAGGCATGAACAAGTAATAGCCCTCCTTACTTCAGACCAGGAAGATCCCGGACACTGGCTCCTATTTCTTCTGCTTCCGGGTACAGCTTCTCCACCAGTTCCAAAGGGCCCCAGATGGTTTTGTTATAACTCAAAAATGATTTTCTTACTGAAAAGAAAAACACACACACACAATGCATACAATGTCAACATATAAAACTGTAGTAACTTCTTTTTAAATATTTAGTTTCAACATTTCTAACTTAACATACAATTATTCAGAGACCTTTCTTCTCTTTTATCACTACATATCCCAGTGAATCTGGATTCTGTGCAAGTAGGATCCTGTTGCCCATCTGCTACTTTTTTTCCACAACTTAGGAAGGCACAGTGACCATCCTTTCATATCAAATATGCAGTAAGAAAATTAAAGTGAAAAATGACCGCACTCATTCTCTACTGCTACCAAAATAAACACTGGTAGCCCTAGCTGATTAATCTTTATAAGTTTATTAAACACAAATACTTTTTTTTTTTTTTTTTTTTGGGAAATAGAGATTGGGTTTTGCTATGTTAACCAGGCTAGTCTTGAACTCCTGGCCTCAAGCATTCCTCCCATCTCAAGTCTCCCAAGGAGCTGGCATTACAGGCCTGAGCTACCAGGCCCAGCCTAAGAAGTTATTTTAATTTTAAATATGAAAAATTGTGAATTTGCTTTTCCTTTTATTTTATTCCGAGATTTGGTCAATATAAAACCAGGAAACTGTCATACATTTCTTTGTTATTACTGATCAGATCTCCTGCAAACTCAGGGTGCCTACGATATGCATCACCCAAAGACACCCAAGATAGGCAATTTTTCCCAGGGGAGAAAACAACATGCACAAAGTAGCTTTATAATGATTCATCCAGATAAGCCTGTAACTGCTAGGACATGGTTCAACATATGTTGTGAAGTAAAGGATAATACAGTCTAAAAAGAGTTTAAAATGTAACTATTTTGGCCATCATTTGGGAAACTCCATTTCATCAGGCTTGGGGAAAATCAAGATTCACTCCTGGGTGACAGAGTGAGACCCCATCTCAAAAAAAAAGAGGAGTGTGGTTAAATAAATTACGCCATATATATACCATAAAATATTGCATAGCCATTAATTCTGATATAGATGTCTATGTAAATGGAAAGATCTCCAAGCCATATCATTACCTTTTTTTTTTTTTTTGAGACAGAGTCCTGCTCTGTCACTTGGGCTGGAGTGCGGTGGCGCAATCTTGGCTCACTGCAACCTCTGCCTCCCGGGTTCAAGCGATTCCCCTGCCTCAGCCTCCCAAGTACCTGGGATTACAGGCGTGCGCCACCACACCTGGCTAATTTTTATATTTTTAGTAAAGACAGGGTTTCATTATGTTGGTCAGGTTGGTCTTGAACTCCTGACCTCGTGATCCGCCCGCCTTGGCCTCCCAAAGTGATGGGATTACAGGCGTGAGCCACAGCGTCCGGCCCATATCATTACTTTAAAAAAAAATTTTTTTTTTTGGGACAGAGTCTCACTCTGTCTCCCAGACTGAAGTGCAGTGGCATGATCTCAGCTCACTGCAACTTCTGCCTCCTGGGTTCAAACAATTCTCCTGCCTCAATCTCCCAAGTAGCTGGGACTACAGGTGTGCACAACCACTGGCTAATTTTTGTATTTTTAGTAGAGATAGGGTTTCACTATGCTGGTCAGGCTGATCTGGAACTCCTGACCTCAAGTGATCCTACAGCCCAAGCTTCCCAAAGTGCTGGGATTACAGGTGTGAGCCACCGAGCTAGGCCACTGTTTTTTTTTTCACAGAATAATACTAATAGCATGATTACAATTAGAGTAAAAGAAGAAAACAAAAACAGAAAAAGGATAAAAGAATATCTGATTCTCCCCTTCTTTTTTTTTTTGAGACGGAGTCTTGCTCTGTCGCCCCAGGCTGGAGTGCAATGGCACGATGTCAGCTCACTGCAACCTCTGCTTCCCAGGTTCAAGTAATTCTTCTACCTCAGCCTCCCAAGTAGCTGGGATTACAGGCAAACACCAGCACATCTGGCTAATTTTTGTATTTTTAGTAGAGACGGGTTTCACCATGTTGGCCAGGTTGGTTTTGAACTCCTGACCTCAAAGTGATCCACCTGCCTCAACCTCCCAAAGTGCTGGGATTACAGGCATCCAATTTCCTTTCGAGAGATTAAAAGAAGAGAATCAATAAAACCACATTTTGCTCTGTGTACTTCTCTGTTTTTTAACTCATGTACAAAAAGAATATACTTCTCAAAAAAAAAAGAAAAAAACAAAACAAAAAAAAGAATATACTTCTCAAAAAAAAGAAAAAAACAAAGAATATACTTCTCAAAAAAAAAGAAAAAACAAAAAAAGAATATACTTCTCTAATATATATATATATATATATATATATTTTTTTTTTTTTTTTTTTTTTTTTAAAGACGGGGTTTCACTGTGTTGGTCAGGCTGGTCTTGAACTCCCAACCTCAGGTGATCCACCTGCCTTGGCCTCCAAAGTGCTTGGATTACAGGCGTGAGCCACCACACCCAGCCATATTTATATATTTTAAGAAGTTGCTTTAAGTCTTTAATTAAAGAAAAAGAAATAAGTACGTTAATAACATCACACAGGATTTCTCAAATTTTGATGTCAAGACTTTCTTCTTGTTTTGAAGTATTTTTTATTAAAACCAAGTTTAGGTAAATCTTTGCTTCTTTTTTTTTTTTGGATATAGGGTCTCTTTCTGTCACCCAGGCTGGAGTACAGTGGTGTAATCATGGCTCATTGAAACCTCGACCTCCTCAGGCTCAGGTGATTTTCCCACCTTAGCCTCCTGAGGAGCTGGGACCACAGGCAGATGCTGGGATTGCAGGTGTGGCCACCACACGCAGCCAGTCAAGCTTCTTTTACTCTGTAATAGTCACTCTAGTGTACAACTCTTACATAGCCCCCTCTACACAGGTACTCATCATATGAACTAGAGACCAAAACTGAACAATTATTATAAGTAAAAGCACAGTCATTATGCAATGAATATTTTTTAATTAAATAAAAAACAAACATTTTACATGTAACAATAATTCAATATGTACTGACAGTAGAATGCAATATCTGCTATTATCATTTTCAGGGATGGCTCACATTTCTACAATAACTCCGTCCAGAAGATATTTCTACATATGTTCATGTATATATCTAGGAGGTTTCTATTTCAACAATCCACTATTTCAATGCACTTGTTCAATAGCGTTCAAACTATAATATGAGCTCATATCAGAATTACCAGCTTTAAAATATAAAATAACTCTGTAATTGTCCTAGAAAACAGAAACCAGTTCAGACTATGTAAGTTTTAAAAATTTAAAAATCAAATATTCTGTTTATAAAACATTAACAACTAAGCATTTTCTGAAGACCATTATGAGAAACCATAAAGTCATAAGATATTTTCTCCCAAAATCAATCCACTCAATACTTTTTGATATATAGTAATTATGGCCTCAAAAAATAACCCATTATGAAGGGCTTAAAATGGAAAAAGGGAAACTCTAAAATGAATTAATTTTTTAAAATTTCATGATACCTTTAAGACCATGCTTCAGACAATGTTCCATAACAACAAAGAATTGCTGCAAGGGGGGATAGTCAGAATCCAGAGTGCGGCCAAAGCTCAGAGCAGATTCAATGAGTCCTTTGATACTCAGTTTAGCCATGTTTAACAAGTTTGCTCTCTCTACAGCTGTGGGGTCTTTTGAAGCTGAAAACACAAGAAGGGAATCCAACGTCATTTGTAAGACATGACAATGAAAACTATACAAACTCTTCCCTTCCCCTGTAAAAACCAACAGTAGTTTGCTGTTTCTTGATTGACAAATTCTCCCCAGCTAAATTACACCTTTGATTAACTTCTCTTTACGTTTCTCACATATACTGTAGAAAATTTCCATGTCCACTCCAACTAAAGTTTATGAGTCATTCTCAAGATCCTGCAAATCTGCGATTCTCCTGTATTTAACCTTCCTGGTACCTCTTCACAGAGAATAAGGTTTTAAAATGATCTTCTGTGGAGATAAATTTGTGGTGAGAGACAACATGTTTAAGGAACTCATCCAAAAGGTGGATAGCAGGTACTAAGGATGAATTCCAAGGCAAAAATGTTCAGAATAAACTGGCAATCAAATAAAAGGTAGTTAAAATTTTAGGATTCCAGCTAGGCGAGGTGGCTCATGCCTGTAATCCCAGCCCTTTGAGAGGCTGAGGTGGGCAGATCACAAGGTCAAGAGATCAAGACCATCCTGGTCAACATGGTGAAACCCGTCTCTACTAAAAATACAAAAATCAGCTGGGCATGGTGGAGTGTACCTGTAGTCCCAGCTACTCGGAAGGCTGAGGCAGGAGAATCGCTTGAATCCGGGAGGTGGAGGTTGCAGTGAGCTGAGATTGTGTCACTGCACTCCAGCCTGGCAACAGAGTCTGAGACTCCGTCTCAAAATAAAAAATAAATAAAAAAATCTAGGATTCCAGTGTCACCCACAACAAACATGACAGGTAAAACACACTGACAAGTAAGGGGACAGAAGCTGCCCAATTCAGTCTACACTCTGTCTGGCTTCTTCATTCTGACTGTAGTTCTGTATTGCATGACTCTTTTATTTTCAAAGAGGAAGAAAAACAGGGACCAGTTTTAAGTTAACGTTCCTCGACCTTCCACACAGCTGAGGATGCCCACATTGCCAGTTTGAACACCAAAGTAACATGCATATTCTAAAGGGCCCGCTTTTTAATTGATATTTTAAGACACAGTATCATCAAGCAAGATATTTTCAATTCACAAAAATACTGTCCTCCTTCCCACAAATTTTATTCTCAGTTAACTTAGAAATTCAGACATTTCCCCATCATCTGATCACTGTTGTGACAGGTGGGGATATCTTCAACAAACACAGATGACAAACTAACGTGTGGAAAAACAAAACACTTAGTATAGCGTTTCATAATCTCCGACAAATTTACAAGTAATCAAAGTGGTGTTCATTTTTCCTTCGCTGAATAATTAAAAAAAAAAAAAAAAAAAAAAAAAAAACCAGAGTCCCCAATTATCTCGTATTCTAGCTCTGATTTCCAGATAGCTAGGCATGAAGGGTGACACTGAATCCTAAGCAACCTAAAATGCAAACAGCCACAACTGCTATGACCAAACTGCCTGGTGGAAAAATTCCTTCAAATCTACATCGTGGTCTGACTCCCACTTTTTTTCCGGGAGTGAAACCACTCGATGTTTCATAATGCGTGGCAACTCTCATTTTGCTTAACACAGCCCATCATAAACCGTAACCTGCGACGCGACAACCATACAAAGGGTGTTTTGCAGCTGCTGGGAGGCAGGTCAGTGCTGGTCACCGGTAGTGCCCAAGCCGAGGGGCGTTCTCACCGCGGGGCGTTCACACTGCAGCCACGCCCCGGCTGCACTTAAGGACGCGTCTGGCTCGGACGCGACCCCCAAACCCGGCCGCAGGCGCGCTAGGAGTCCAAGGGCCAGCGCTTGCCCCTTGCCCGGGCCTAGAGCCTCTTCCCTGCTTCTCTTCCTGGCCCCTCCCCCAAGCAAGGCTGCCCAGAGGCCTGGGGCGCCCCAGGACCCTCGCGACGGGCTCACCCAGGCTCCTACGCATCGGCACTCCAGCTCTCCCGCCCTCGGCGTCAGGCACCCAGGCCAAAACCTGAGGTGCGTCGTCCCTCCGCCACCCCCAAACCTGAAAAGTCATCGCCCCTCCCCGACTGCTCGCCGACACCGGAATGACACCCCTCCCGGCCCTGTCCTCGCTCCTGGACGCGGCAGGACCTCCAGCCCTTGGCCACTAAGCCCCAGAACCCGGACGGGAGGGGGCCGGAACGAGGGAGGGGGCGTGTTGCCATGACGACCCCGGGAGCCCCCGAGTCCCAGGCAGTCCCCGCCCATCTCGGGCTGGGGCCCCTGTTCCGACTGGCGAGCTCCGCGTCCTCCACAGCTCCCAGTCCACCCCGTCCGACCGCGGCCCTCAACCCGGGACCAAGGACCGAGCGTTCGCTCTCGGCCCGCTCTCCTTACCCATGGTGGCGGCGGCTGCGCGGTCTCAGGCCGGGGCTCCCTGGGCCTGGCCAGCAGCTCCCTCCAGGCGCTCGGCGGCCGCCACCGCATCTGCAGCCAGGCCTGCTGCGGCCCACAGCGCCCCCGGCGGTGGGAGGACGCCCGGGCGGCCCCAAGGGGAGCGGCGCCCCGAGTGGGGCGGGGACCCACGGAGCCTGCAGTGGGCGGGAGAGCAAGCCCGCCCTCCCTAAGCCTCTCGCATCTGCTGGGACCTCGAAGAGAAGGAAAGGAACCTGAGACCAAGAGTGTGAGGAGCCAAAGTGCTGGGCCCTCGGTCCCGCGCCCCGGGGACTTCGCCGGAGCGCGAGGGCCGGATTTCAAGAGGCTGCGGCCGCAAGCGAACGTTGCCTCCACCGGGCTGCCGGGGCCTGATTGAACACACCTGACCACTGCCCTTTCACCTTCACAGACGCACAGGGGACGAAAAGAATTTAGAAAATCTGAAGCAATTAACAGACAGAAACCTACTAAAACTAGTTAGCCCAAAATAATCACGTTTAAACCAATACACCGGTTTATAAAAGCAGTGAGCAACCAGTCTCGTTAATCAAGGGGAAGAGAGATTGCCGTGAAGCTAGAGTTTTCTCATTTCCAGAAGGGAAAAAAATGAAACCTTCATGGTCAGATAGATGATACTAGGTTTAAGTTATACCCGTTTGGGAAAAGTGAGCTATTACCTAGTTGCATCTGCCGCTGTTGAGACTAGAATTAAAACATTGTCCCATTCGTGAAAATGGGACAATTTTTTTCTCCTCATCACTTTAGCCAGTATAAAGTTATTTCTTATTTTGCTTTTAAATTTTCTTTATTGTGAGATAATCATACTTGGATAAAAATGTATGAAACAGGCCAGGCGCGGTGGCTCATGCTTGTAATCCTAGCACTTTTGGAGGTCAAGGCAGGCGGATCACTTGAGGTCAGGAGTTCGAGACCAGCCTGGCCAACATGGTGAAACCGCATCTCTACTAAAAATATAAAAATTAGCCGGGCGTGATAGTGCGCGCCTATAATCCCAGCTACTCAGGAGGCTGAGACAGGAGAATCGCTTGAACCAGGGAGGCAGAGATTGCAGCAAGTCCGGATCGCGTCCACTGCACTTCAGCCTGGGTAACAGAGCAAGGCTCTGACTACCCCCAGCCCAAAAAAATACAGTTTAAAGACTCATTATAAAGTGAATAGCTGGCCAGGCGCGGTAGTTTACCCCTGTAATCCCAGCACTTTGGGAGGCCGAGATGGGCGGATCACCTGAGGTCGGGAGCCAGCCGGACCAACATGGAAAAACCCTGTCTCTACTAAAAATACAAAATTAGCCGGGCGTCATGGCGCATGCCTGTAATCCCAGCTACTCGGGAGGCTGAGGCAGGAGAATCGCTCGAACCCAGGAGGTGGAGATTGCGGTAAGCCGAGATCATGCCATTGCACTCCAGCCCAGGCAAGAAGAGCGAGACTTTGTCTCAAAAAATAAAAATTAAAATAAATAAAGTGAATAGCTGGGCAACGATCACTTGAATGGAGCATAGAACAGAGCCACTCTTCCCAGGAAATGCCCAGTGATTAATACTATTTGGACTTCTATAAGAATAATTTCCTTGCTTTTCTGTACATTAACACCACCTAAGTTATGTGCCCCTAAACAACCTAGCTTATTTTTGCCTGTTTACAAACTTCTGTGTGAATTTTGGTACTTGTTTCTTTTATCATCATGTGTCTGAGATTCATCTAAGTCCACGAGGAATTTCTAGTTTAAGTTATTTGCAGGTTGTACGTCCCTCCTGCTGTGCGTGAGCAAGAAAATCTTTAGGGCATAAATTGAGAATAGAATTACTGCTGGGAAATGAGGTATGCCCTACTTTAAATTTTTTAGATGATGCCTGTTTTCTTCCTCCTCCTCCTCTTTTTCTTCTCCCCCTCCTACCCCCCCTCACTCCCATCCCCTCCGCCCCCCTCCCCTCCTC
>PVKV010030220.1:0-11406 GCA_004027835.1 Alouatta palliata | reverse complement strand
CGTGTGCCACCATGCCTAATTTTTGTAATTTTAGTGGAAATGGGGTTTCACCACATTGCCCGGGCTGGTCTCAAACTCCTGGCCTCAAGTGATCTACCTGCCTCAGCCTCCCAAATGCTGGGATTACAGGTGTGAGCCACCGCACCCAGCCTGGGATTTGTATTCTACGTGCATTTAGAAGAGCTAAGAAAACTAAGTACATATTTGATTACTTTATAGAAGCATGAGACCAATGGAAAAGAGCTCTACTTTCTAGGTTGCTGTCTCCCCAGGGATTTTATAGGCCCAGGAAGGAAAGTTTAATTCAGCAACAATCTTTACTTAAAACAAAAAACATTTCCCCCTTTGAGGCAGATATTCTTCAGCTCCAAAACATGCATTTGTGGGATACTCTAGACCCCTTGTTTTGAACAGAATTGGAATTTAGTGTGTGTATGTGTTTAAACTACACTTAATAGGGTTGAAGCTGAGAGTGTTAACCTATGCTAAACCTGTGATCTACTAAAACTAAGAATTTAGATTTTTTTTTTTTTCTGAGATGGAGTCTCGCTCTGTTGCTAGGCTAGAGTGCAGTGGCTCGTTCTTGGCTCACTGCAGTCTGTGCCTCCCAGGTTCCAACAATTCTCCTGCCTCAGCCTCCCGGGTAGTTGAGATTACAGGCACTTGCCACCATGCCCAGCTAATTTTTGTATTTTTAGTAGAGACGGGGTTTCACCATATTAGTCAGGCTGGTCTCAAACTCCTGACGTCAGGTGATCAGCCCACCTCTGCCTCCCAAAGTGCTAAGATTACAGGTGTGAGCCACTGCGCCTGGCTGAATTTAGATTTTTTTTTTTTTTTTTTTTTTTAATAAAGACAGGATTTCACCGTCTTGGTCAGGCTGGTCTTGAACTCCCGACCTCAGGTGATCCGCCTGCCTTGGCCTCCAAAGTGCTTGGATTACAGGCATGAGCCATCACGCCTGGCCTGAATTTAGATTTTTTAATGTGCCAATATAATTGTGTAACAAAAATAATTTTTTTTTTTTAAAGATGGGGGTTTCACCATATTGGTCAGGCTGGTCTTGAACTCCCGACCTCAGGTGATCCACCCACCTTGGCCTCCAAAGTGCTTGGATTACAGGCGTGAGCCACCACGCCTGGCCTAACAAAAATAATTTTTAAGACCTCATCACATGCTAAAGTATATGAGGTAAAATTTAAAGAAGTCTGGAATTTGCTTTAAAATATCTCAGCAAAGGCTGGGTGGATCACACCTGTAATCCCAGCACTTGGGGAGGCCGAGGCGGACGGATCACGAGGTCAAGAGATTGAGACCATCCTGGTCAACATGGTGAAACCCCGTCTCTACTAAAAATAGAAAAAATTAGCTGGGCAGGGTGGCACGCGCCTGTAGAACCAGCTACTGGGGAGGCTGAGGCAGGAGAATTGCTTGAACCTGAGAGGCGGAGGTTGCAGTGAGCCAAGATTGTGCCACTGTACTCCAGCCTGGCGACAGAGCGAGACTCTGTCTTTAAAAAAAAAAAAAAAAAAAAAAAAAAACTCAGCAAAGAGTCCAGGTGCAGTGACTCATACCTGTAATCCCAGCCCTTTGGGAGGCCAAGGCGGGTGGATTGCCTGAAGTCAGGAGTTCGAAATCAGCCTGGCCAACATAGCAAAACCCCCATCTCTAGTAAAAGTACAAAAATGTGCTGGGTGTGATGTCAGGCGCCTATAATCCTGGCTACTTGGGAGGCTGAGGCAGGAGAATTGCCTGAACCTAGGAGGAAGAAGTTGCAGTGAGCCGAGACTGTACCACTGCACTCCAGCCTGGGCAAAAGAGCAAGGCCCTGTCTCAAAAAAAAAAAAAAAAAAAAAAAATCTCAGCAAAGAAAAAAAGGGAAGATATTTGAAACAATTATAGCAAAATCTTGTAATTATTGAATATGGGTGATGGGTACCAGGAGCTTATTGTGCTATTCTACTTTTGTCTCTTTAAAAAGCTTTATAAGACTGGACACGTTGGTTCACGCCTATAATCCCAGCACTTTGGAAGGCCGAGGCAGGCAGATCACTTGAAGTTAAGAGTTGGAGACCAGCCTGGCCAACATAGCGAAACCCCGTCTCTACTAAAAATGCAAAAAAAAATTAGCTGTGAGTGGTGGTAGGCATCTTTAATCCCAGCTACGAGGGAGGCTGAAGCAGGGAGAATTGCTTGAACCCAGGAGGTGGAGGTTGCAGTGAGTTGAGATCATACTACTGCACTCCAACCTAGGCAACAGAGACTCCGTCTAAAAAAAAAAAAAATGCTTTATAATTTTTTAGAGACTGGGTCTTGCTATATTACCCAGGCTACAGTACAGTGTTTATTCACAGGCACCATCTAGCGCACTACAGCCTTGAACTTCTGGACTCAAATGATCCTCCCACCCCAGCCTCCTGAAAAGCTGGGACTATAGGTGCATGCCACCTCACCTAGCTGTTTTAAAATAATTTTTTTTTGAGATGGAGTCTCACTCTGTCGCCCAGGCTGAAGTGCAATGACGTGATCTTGGCACACTGCAACCTCTGCCTCCTGGGTTCAAGTGATTCTCCTGCCTCAGCCTCCCAAATAGCTGTGATTACAGGGCCCCACCACCAAGCCCAGCTAATTTTTGCATTATTAGTAGAGACAGAGTTTTGCCATATTGGCCAGGCTGGTCTCAAACTCCTGCCTCTAGTGATCCTCCTGACTCAACCTTCCAAAGTGCTGGGATTATAGGCGGGAGCCACTGTACCCAGCCGACAGGTGATAATTTTCAAGAGCAGTATGGTCCACTGAATCCAGGTGGACCAGCTCGTCACATCATGCCACAGAGCTTTCAGTCATAGCCTTAGCTGGCCCAATACATTATTTTATTACAGTGACAATTGTAATGCTTCTGAACATTTATATAGCACTTGCAAATGTTACCACACTGGAGGGAAAGGGGAATACACATAATGGCTAGGAAAATTGCTGAATTACTAATCAGAAAACCTGGGTTCTGGCAATGACTGGCCATGGGTCATATACTAATACAGACTATCTAAGCTAGGTTCTCTATAGGGTTTAATTCAATTGAGAAAATATCCATGAAAATTATTGATAAATGCCAGGCGCGGTGGCTCACACCTGTAATCCCAGCACTTTGGGAGGCCGAGGCGGGTGGATCACAAGGTCAAGAGATCGACACCATCCTGGTCAACATGATGAAACCCCTTCTCTACTAAAAATACAAAAATTATCTGGGCATGGTGGCACGTGCCTGTAGTTCCAGCTACTCAGGAGGCGGAGGCAGGAGAATTGCTTGAACCCAGGAGGCGGAGGTTGCGGTGAGCCAAGATCGCGCCATTGCACTCCAGCCTGGGTAAGAAGAGCAAAACTCAGTCTCAAAAAAAAAAAAGAAAATTATTGATAAATGTTAAAGTATGCTACTAATTACAACTGCTGCTTTAAAAAAGCAGTAAACAGGCTGGGCATGGTGGGTCACGCCTGTAATCCCAGCACTTTGGGAGGCTGAGGCAGGTGGATCACCTGAGGTCAGGAGTTCGAGACCAGCCTGGCTAACATGGTGAAACCTCATCTTTTCTAAAAATACAAAAATTAGCTGGGCGTGGTGGTGGATGCTTGTAATCTCAGCTACCCAGGAGGCTGAGGAAGGAGAATCACTGGAACCCAGGCCACAGAGCCTGCAGTGATCTGAGATCTTGCACTCCAGCCTGGGCCACAGAGTGAAACTCCATCCGAAAAAAAAAAAAAAAAAAAGCAGTAAACAGCCAGATGTAGTAACTCATTCCTGTAATCCCAGTACTTTGAGAGGCTGAGGCAGGAGGATTGCTTGAGGCCAGAAGTTCCAGACTAGCCTGGCCAACATAGCAAGAGCCTGTTTCTACTAAAAAAATTTTTTTTTTAGTTAGCTAAGTGTAGTAGCATGCACCTGTAGTCCTTGCTACTCAGCAGGCTGTGACAGAAAGACTGCTTGAGGCCAGGAGTTTGATGTTGCAGTGAGCTATGACTGTGCCATGCACTCTATCCTGGCCAACAGAGTTAGACTCTTATCTCTTAAAAACAAACCAAAAAAAAGAAAAAAAAAAAAGAAAAAGGCTGGGTGCAGTGGCTCATGCCTGTAATCCCAGCATTTTGGGAGGCCGAGGCAGGCGGATCACCTGAGGTCAGGAGATTGAGACCATCCTGGCTAACATGGTGAAGCCCCATCTCTGCTAAAAATAAAAAAAATTAGCCAGGCATGGTGGCACACATGGGAGGCTGAGGCAGGAGAATCGCTTGAAACCAGGAGGTGGAGGTTACAGTGAGCCAAGATCGCACCACTGCACTCCAGCCTGAGCGACAGAGCAAGACTCCATAATAACAACAAAAAAGCAGTAAATGCTATGAACCTCTGTGTAGATGCTGTTATAGTACTGTATAAAGATGAAGATAATTCTTGTGGCTGGGAGAAAAATCAGAAAAGGCTTTTTGGAGAAGGTGGCATCTTAAAGTCTTTCCAAGTGGGTAGAGATGCCTATATGGTGAAGGAGGGACAGACAAATCTAGATAGAGAGTACATCAAATAGGAAACAGAATAGGCATGCACAGGAACAGCAAAAATAGTTTTGTACAGTTACAACAAAGAAACATTAAAGAATAATCACTATTATAAACCATGGGTTCCAACCTACTAGTGAGACATGAAAGCAATTTTAACAGGTTGCAATTAGCTTTGTTTTTATTTATTTTTTATTTATTTTGAGACAGAATCTCGCTCTATCACCCAGACTGGAGTACAACAGCATGATCTTGGCTTACTGCAACCTCCACCTCCTGGGTTCAAGCGATTCTCGTGCCTCAGCCTCCCGAGTAGCTGGGATTACAGGCATGCACCACCACACCCAGCTAACTTTTTGATTTTTAGTTGAGACAGGGTTTTACCGTGTTGGCAAGACTGGTCTCAAACTCCTAACCTCAAGTGATCCACCCACGTCAACCTCAAAAAGTGCTGGGATTGCAGGCGTGAGCCACTGCACCCAGCCATGCTTTGTTTTTAATGGAATAGAGTGGAATATATGAGGGTATATCACATATAGAAAGGGTAAATATTGTTTTATGACAGTATTGTTTCAGATGCATATGCATACACAAATCGACATTGAGTCATGATGTAAAATAAATTTTTTTATCGTGGGTGTGGTAATTTTGATTTCAGTACTAGTCCAGGTCATCATAGACCAAACTACATAAAGGATAAGATTATAAAGAAATTTCTTTTGCTTTTCCTTTTTGGAATTGGAGTTTTGCTCTTATTGCCCAGGCTGGAGTGCAATGGTGCGGTCTCGGTTCACCACAACCTCTTTCTCCTGGGTTCAAGTGATTCTCCTGCCTCAGCCTTTCTAGTAGCTGGGATTACAGGCACGTGCCAGCATGCCCGGCTAATTTTGTATACAAATTTCACTTTCTAAAATATGTAGTGTCTGAAATGCTTACTAAAATCATGTACTGCTCTGTAAGTAGAAGGGGAAAAAAATGGTTTTTTTTTTTTTTTTTGAGATAGAGTTTCCCTCTTTTGCCTAGGCTGGAGTGAAATGATGGTAGCTCACTGCAACCTATGCTTCCCAGGTTCAAGTGATTCTCCTGCCTCAGCCTCCCGAGTAGCTGGGATTATAGGCACATGCCACCATGCCCAGCTAATTTTTGTATTTTTAGTAGAAATGGGGTTTCGCCATGTTGGCCAGGCTGGTCTCAAACTCCTGACCTAAGGTGATCCACCCGCCTCAGCCTCCCAAAGTGCTGGGATTACAAGCGTGAGTCACTGTGCCAGGCCCAAAAATGTTTTGAAGAAAGAAAAATTTTGCCAAGACTTTTAAGCTCAGAGAACTGTGAGAAGATGATGTCATTTACAGAAATAGGGATCACAGAAGGAAGGCATTAAATGAAGATGGAAATCTCCAATTTCTTTGTACTAAGTCTAAAATGTTCACAGAATATTCTGAAGGCATTGGCTGGAAGGCAGTTATATATATATATAACTAGAACTTGGAAGACAGGGTGTAGTACAGGTTCGGTAAACAGCCACATGTAATAAGAATGAATCTTAACATGTGTAATGGATTATATTGTTTACTAAACACAATGGCAAAAAAACACCAAGCCGTCCCCAGGAAAAAAACTGCTCAGGGTGTTCTAAAATAGTAAACTATATACAGGACATGCACTAGTTAAACCAGTTCTTTTTTTTTTTTTTTTTTGAGACGGAGTTTTGCTCTTGTTACCCAGGCTGGAGTGCAATGGCGCGATCTCGGCTCACCGCAACCTCCGCCTCCTGGGTTCAAGCAATTCTCCTGCCTCAGTCTCCCGAGTAGCTGGGACTACAGGCACATGCCACCATGCTCGGCTAATTTTTGTATTTTTAGTAGAGACAGGGTTTCACCATGTTGACCAGGATGGTCTCGATCTCTTGACCTCGTGATCCACCCACCTCGGCCTCCCAAAGTGCTGGGATTACAGGCGTGAGCCACCGCGCCCGGCTAAACCAGTTCTTTAAACACAAAATGAGTAACTTAGCCCCCATTGCTCCCTGGTAAAAAATGCTTTCTAGTTTGTCTTTAATTAGTAGTAAAAAAGCACTAGCTGCCTGCCTAGTTTATCCTTATTCTATAAAAAAACAGAAAACACCTGCTCATTAAAAATAATCACTTATTCACAAAAAATAAGTATGTGGGTCAAAGTCTGCCCTGGGCTCAGTTCAAAATGCTGTTAGCCCCCTAATTCCCACTTTGCACTCTATCTTTGTGTCTAACTCTTAATTCCTTCAGCACTGCCTGGGTTGGGATCTCCACAACCAAACTAGTCTCGGCACACATGGGTGATGGGTGAAGCCAGTGACTGTCCAAGGAGGAAAAAAAGAGGACCAAACCAAATTCGGAGCTCTGGGGAAAACCTGCCTTAAGGAGAAAAGAAAGGAATCAGCAGGGCGTCGTGGCTCATGCCTGTACTCCCAACACTTTGGGAGGCCAAGGCAGGTGGATCATGAGGTCAGGAGATTGAGATCATCCTGGCTAACAGGGTGAAACCCCGTCTCTAATAAAAATACAAAAAAAATTGGCCAGGCATGGTGGTGCATGCCTGTAGTCCCAGCTACTTGGGAGGCTGAGAGAGAATTGCTTGAACCCAGGAGGCAGAGGTTGCAGTGAGATGAGATCATGCCACTGCACTCCAGTCTGGGTGACAGAGTCTAAGAAAGACTGTGTAAAAAGACTCTGTATTAAAAAAAAAAAAAGAAAAGAAAGAAATCAGAGGTGGCAGCAAGAGGGAAGTCCGGGTGAGGGGGACAGGAATTCTGAAGTGATTCAGGAAAGGGATCACTGAACAGCCACATTGTCTTCAGATCGTGGCTTTACACTTATACAAGGAAAGCCTTGTCTGGGCTAGTGGTGCTCTTGTCCTTGAACTGCACAAAGTGAGCACTCAATAACATTAGTGATTAGAAGTCACTGCTGTTTGTAGTCCTTAGCATGGATGTCATCCTTGTGCTGTATGCACTATTAGTCCCTTGAAGGCATGGTCTGGGTTTAACCTCCAACTTACCCCAAGCCTCAAACTTACAGCACCTTATACACAGCTGAGGTATCTCTTTTTTTTTTTTTTTGAGACAGAGTCTCGCTGTGTTGCTCAGGCTGGAGTGCAGTGGTGCAATCTTGGCTCACTGCAACCTCTGCCTTCTGGGTTCAAGTGATTCTCCTTCCTCAGCCTCCCAAGTAGGTGGGATTACAGGCGTGTGCCACCACACCCTGCTAATTTTTTTTTATTAGTAGAGATGGGGTTTCATCATGTTGGCCGGGCTAGTCTTGAACTCCTGACCTCCGGTGATCCACCCACCTCAGCCTCCCAAAGTGCTGGGATTACAAGTATGAGCCACCACATCCAGCCTCCTAATTCTTTAATGGCTAGACTCTTGTCACCAAGACAGATCCAAAAAACAAAGGAAACACAGAACACATCCCTAAGCTCTCTTCTATGAAGCTTTACTTTTCAGGCCATATGAACCTGTAATGAAATAAAAGGGCTTTCCTATTCATTTCATTCCCAGGAACTGAAATTACTATCAGATTCCTTCCTGATTTATACTCTCATTGTATCTAGCCAATATTTAAGTCTCATCACAGCAACCTTTTCCGTTTGTCCTATCTGATCTATAACCTCTCCATGACCAAGCCTTTCATAAATCTCTCTATAATATCAATGCTGCTTGGCTTCAGCTTTCTAGCATGATCAATCCTTCACTTGTCACCATTAGAAGACATGCTGGATAACCCTGAGCTTAATTATTACTCAGTGTTAATAATAATTGACACAGTAAGATCCATTAGTTTAAAAATTTATTAAATAAAAATTTCAAGTAATTAATTTAAAAAAAACACGAGGTAGAAACAAACATTTTAACATATTTAACATTCATTAAAAAAAAAAAAACCCTCAAGAGAAATGGAAGATTTTCAAACCCCAGAAGAATCTGTTAGCCCAAAAATCTATGGTAACAGATTTTAACAAATGTTAAAATCTTTAACAAACGTTAAAATCTGTTACCATATAATTAATCACTTTGAGGCAATTTTGTTTTACAAAACATCTTTACACAGAAAGGGAAAACTGAGTGATGCCCCCAAACATAGGGGCATATGAACATAAGTGAAAATAGGAATATACTTTTAAAATTTATCAATTCCGAAAACAAAATTTGTTCTCAAAAGATGATGTAAGAATTACTATTTTTTTAATATCAAAACCTACTCTAGAGGCCGGGCACAGTGGATCAAGCCTGTAATCCCAGCATTTTGGGAGGCTGAGGCAGGCGAATCACTTAAGGTCAGGAGATCAAGATCATCCTGGCCAACATGGTGAAATCCTGTCTCTACTAAAAATACAAAAATTAGCTGAGTATGGTGGTGCACACCTGTAATCCCAGCTACTTGGGAGGCTAAGGCAGGAGAATTGCTTGAACCCGGGAGGCAGAGATTGCAGTGAGCCAAGATCGCACCACTACACTCCAGTCTGGCGACAAAGAGAGACTGCATCTCAAAAAAAAAAATCTAGAATACTGAATACTGAAAATAAAAAGGGGGGATAGTAAGGGAGGATAGGAAACTAACTGGAAGTAATCAATTCATGTCATAACTTAAAAGACTAGGTTTAGAGTGAAAATACATCTGATACCAGAAAAAATCCTAGCAAAATGGCTTTTGGATTAGGGACCTCAAAATACAGAAAAGAATCACACCTATGTTCTCATCATCACAAGACTGTGCTTAAATGATGAAAAAATCAAATCCCTTTATCCAGTCTTTCAAATAAAGTTCTTACAATGATATCTACGAAATCAAATTAGTCCTGAAATGTCTGACTTAAAAGTTTAAAGCTCAGAGTCAAAAGTTAATCCATCTTCAAAGCTGGTAAAAATTTATCAAACTCTCTAGGTCAGGCAAAAATGCATGTATAGTACCCATAAATTCAGACTTTTCACAGTTTTGGGTATACCTGAGCTTAAAAACATAACTACTGTGTTAAATTTTGTATGGTGATAGAATTTTCTGTTTAGGCACTAGCTAGAGGAGACGCTGCTCTAGTATGAAAAGGCAAGGAAAATAGTGCTTTATTTTCTTTGAAAATCACCCAATATGTGGCAAAGACTTTCATGTTCTCTTGATGGAAGATCAACGATGTAAAATAAATTAAGGAAGAAATCTTTAGCACAATACAGAATGGCATAAATTTATGACATTATTATTTAACATTTTGTAATTTGGTTTACAGGACCACAAAAAAAAATAAGGATCTTTATGGCATTCTATGAATAATTATGCCCTTAAGCAATAAGAGTTATTTATCTTAGCCTAAGAACTTTATGCACATTTTTTAAAATGATCTATTTTAAGGCCAGGTACAGATCACCTCCTCTCTACTAAATATTTAAAACAAAATAGCCAGGCATGGTGGTACATGCCTGTGGTCCCAACTATTATGAAGGCTGAGGTGGGAGGATTGATTCCAGGAGGTCAAGGCTGCAGTGAGCCATGATCCCGCCACTGCACTCCAGACTGACTGAAGGAGTTAGGTACTACCTCTTGGTAGTACCTAAAAAAAAAAGGCTGGGTGCAGTGGCTCACACCTGTAATCCCAGCACTTTGAGAGGAGGCGAGTGAATCACTTGAGCCCAGGAGTTCAAAACCAGCTTGGGCAACATGGTGAAACCTTGGCTTTACAAAAAAATACAAAAATTAACTGGGCATGGTGGCATGCACCTGTGGTCCCAGCTACTGGGAAGGCTGAGGTGGGAAGATCACTTGAGCCTAGGAGACTGAGGCTGTAGTCAGCTCTGATCCTATCACTGTACTGCAGCCTGGGTGACAAAGCAAGGCCCTATATTGAGAAAAAAAAAAAAATCTTAAAAAGCATATATACAACAAGAAATAGCACTCCATTTTAATCTAATCATTTGTTCTAGATTTGAAAAAAAGTTATAGGCCAGGGGCCATGGCTCACACCTGTAATCCCAGCACTTTGGGAGGCCTAGGCAAGAGGATCGCTTGAGCCCAGGAGCTTGAGACCAGTTTAGGCAACATAGTGAGAGCTTTCATTTATACAAGTACATAAATATTCACAACAGTGCAATCAAATGTGACCATATACAGAACAAAAAGGATATTAATTTTTCTGAGTTTAAATAATCAAGTAGCTTCTCCAAAGGAGGATAGCAGTTTAGTGAGGGCACGCACCCCAGGAGAATCAGTTTATGTTTGGCTCTGGTTATAGCAACATTAAGACGTCGCCAATCTTTCAAGAGTTCACCAACCTGTAAGAAATATAATTTTCAATTATTCAAGTTCAAATGAATGGTTAAATATATTACAACACATCCCTATACAAAAGACGACTTTGCAAATTTAAGAACAGAATGAGGCCAGGCGTGGTGGCTCACACCTGTAATCCCAGCACTTTTGGAGGCCAAGGCAGGTGGATCACTGGAGACCAGAAGTTCAAGACCAGCCTGGGCAACACAGCGAGACCCCATTTCTACAAAATATATAAAAATTAGCCAGACATGGTAGTGTGCACCTGTGGCTGCAGCTACTCAGGAGACTGAGATGGGAGACTCACTGAGCCAGGGCTGCTTGAGCCCAGGAAGTCAAGGATGCAGTGGGCCATAACCATGCCTCTACACTCCAGCCTGGGTGACAGAGGGAAACGGTCTCAAAAAAATAAATAAAAGGGGCCGGGCGCGGTGGCTCACGCCTGTAATCCCAGCACTTTGGGAGGCCGAGGCGGGTGGATCATGAGGTCAAGAGATCGAGACCATCCTGGTCAACATGGTGAAACCCCGTCTCTACTAAAAATACAAAAATTAGCTGGGCATGG
>PVKV010030219.1:0-22563 GCA_004027835.1 Alouatta palliata | reverse complement strand
AGTCTTTAATCCATCTGGAGTTAATTTTAGTGTAAGGTGTCAGGAAGGGGTCCAGTTTCTGCTTTCTGCACATGGCTAGCCAGTTTTCCCAACACCATTTATTAAACAGGGACTCCTTTCCCCATTGCTTGTTTTTGTCAGGTTTGTCAAAGATTGGATGGTTGTAGATGTGTTGTGTTGCCTTGGAGGCCTCTGTTCTTTTCCATTGGTCTATATCTCTGTTTTGGTACCAGTACCATGCTGTTTTGATTACTGTAGCTTTGTAGTATAGTTTGAAGTCTGGTAGTGTGATGCCTCCAGCTTTGTTCTTTTTGCTTAGAATTGACTTGGCTATGCAGGCTCTCTTTTGGTTCCATGTGAAGTTTAAGGTGGTTTTTTCCAGTTCTGCGAAGAAGGTCATTGGTAGCTTGTTAGGGATAGCGTTGAATTTGTAAATTACTTTGGGCAGTATGGCTATTTTCACAATATTGATTCTTCCTAGCCATGAACATGAAATGTTTCTCCATCTGTTTGTGTCCTCTCATTTTGTTGAGCAGTGGTTTGTAGTTCTCCTTGAAGAGGTCCTTTACATTCCCTGTTAGTTGTATTCCTAGGTATTTTATTCTCTTTATAGCAATTGTGAATGGCAGTTGTTCTTGATGTGGCTCTCTTTAAGTCTGTTATTGGTGTATAGGAATGCTTGTGATTTTTGCACATTGATTTTTGTATCCTGAGACTTTGCTGAAGTTGCTTATCAGTTTCAGGAGATTTGGGCTGAGACGATGGAGTCTTCTAGATATACAACATGTCGTCTGCAAATAGAGACAGTTTGACTTCCTCCTTTCCTATTTGAATACCCTTTATTTCTTTTCCTTGCCTGATTGTTCTGGCTAGAACTTCCAGTACTATATTGAATAGGAGTGGTGAGAGAGGACATCCTTGTCTAGTGCCAGATTTCAAAGGGAATGCTTCTAGTTTTTGCCCATTCAGTATGATATTGGCTGTTGGTTTGTCATAAATAACTTTTATCGTTTTGAGATAGGTTCCATCAATACCTAGTTTATTGAGGGTTTTTAGCATAAAGGGCTGTTGAATTTTGTCAAAGGCCTTCTCTGCATCAATTGAGATAATCATGTGGTTTGTGTCTTTGGTTCTGTTTATGTGGTGAATTATGTTCATAGATTTGCGTATGTTGAACCAGCCTTGCATCCCCGGGACGAAGCCTACTTGATCATGGTGGATAAGCTTTTTGATGTGCTGTTGCAATCGGTTTGCCAGTATTTTATTGAAGATTTTTGCATCTATGTTCATCATGGATATTGGCCTGAAGTTTTCTTTTCTTGCGGAGTCTCTGCTGGGTTTTGGTATCAGGATGATGTTGGTCTCATAAAATGATTTGGGAAGGATTCCCTCTTTTTGGATTGTTTGGAATAGTTTCAGAAGGAATGGTACCAGCTCCTCTTTGTATGTCTGGTAGAATTCGGCTGTGAACCCATCTGGACCTGGGCTTTGGGTGGTAGGATCTTAATTGCTGCCTCAACTTCAGACCTTGTTATTGGTCTATTCAGGGTTTTCACTTCTTCCTGGTTTAGGCTTGGGCGGATGCAAGTGTCCAGGAATTTATCCATTTCTTCCAGGTTTACTAGTTTATGTGCATAGAGTTGTTTGTAATAATCTCTGATGATGGTTTGAATTTCTGTGGCATCAGTGGTGATATCCCCTTTATCGTTTTTTATTGCATCGATTTGATTATTTTCTCTTTTTTATTAATCTGGCTAGTGGTCTGTCTATTTTGTTGACCTTTTTGAAAAACCAGCTCCTGGATTTATTGATTTTTTGAAGGGTTTTTTGTGTGTCTATCTCCTTCAGTTCTGCTCTGATCATAGTTATTTCTTGTCTTCTGCTAGGTTTTGAGTTTTTTTTTTTATCTTGCTCCTGTAGCTCTTTCAATTTTGATGATAGGGTGTCAGTTTTGGATCTCTTCTTGCTTCTCATGTGGGCATTTATTACTATATATTTTCCTCTAGAGACTGCTTTAACTGTGTCTCAGAGATTCTGGTATGTTGTGTCTTCGTTCATGTTGGTTTCAAAGAACATCTTTATTTCTGCCTTCATTTCATGGTTTATCCAGTCAACATTCAAGAGCCAGTTGTTCAGTTTCCATGAAGCTGTGCGGTTCTGAGTTAGTTTCTGAATTCTGAGTTCTAACTTGATTGCACTGTGGTCTGAGTGACTGTTTGTTATGATTTCTGTTGTTTTGCATTTGCTGAGTAGTGATTTACTTCCAATTATGTGGTCAATTTTAGAGTAGGTGTGGTGTGGTGCTGAGAAGAGTGTATATTCTGTGGATTTGGGGTGGAGAGTTCTGTAAATGTCTATTAGGTTTGCTTGGTCCAGGTCTGAGTTCAAGTTCTGGATATCCTTGTTAATTTTCTGTCTCGTTGATCTAATATTGACAATGGGGTGTTAAAGTCTCCCACTATTATTGTGTGGGAGTCTAAGTCTCTTTGTAAGTCATTAAGAACTTGCCTTATGTATCTGGGTGCTCCTGTATTGGGTGTGTATATACTTAGGATCGTGAGCTCTTCTTGTTGCATTGATTCTTTTACCATTATTTAATGTCCTTCTTTGTCTCTTTTGATCTTTGTTGGTTTAAAGTCTATTTTATCAGAGATGACAATTGCAACTCCTGCTTTTTTTTGCTCTCCATTTGCTTGCTAAATCTTCCTTCATCCCTTTATTTTGAGCCTTGTGTATCTTTGCATGTGAGATGGGTTTCCTGGATACAGCACAGCGCCATCGCTGGGTTTTGGCTTTTTATCCAATTTGCCAGTCTGTGTCTTTTGATTGGGGCATTTAGCCCATTTACATTTAGGGTTAATATTGTTATGTGTGAATTTGATCCTGCCATTGTGATGCTAGCTGATTGTTTTGCCTGTTAGTTGGTGCAGTTTCTTCATTGTGTTGATGCTCTTTACCATTTGGTATGTTTTTGGAGTGGCTGGTACTGGTTGTTCCTTTCTATGTTTAGTGCCTCTTTCAGGAGCTGTTGTAAAGCAGGCCTGGTGGTGATGAAATCTCTGAGTACTTGCTTGTTCGCAAAGGATTTTATTTTTCCTTCACTTATGAAGCTTAGTTTGGCTGGATATGAAATTCTGGGTTGAAAGTTCTTTTCTTGAAGGATGTTGAATAGTGGCCCCCACTCTCTTCTGGCTTGTAGGGTTTCTGCTGAGAGATTTAATGTGAGTCTGATAGGCTTCCCCTTGTGGGTAACCTGACCTTTCTCTCTTGCTGCCCTTAGCATTTTCTCCTTCTTTTCAACCCTGGTGAATCTGATGATTATGTGCCTTGGGGTTGCTCTTCTACAGGAATATCTTTGTGGTGTTCTCTGTATTTCCTGGACTTGAATATTGGCCTGCCTTGCTAGGTTGGGGATGTTCTCCTAGAAAATATCCTGAAGAGTATTTTCCAGCTTGGATTCATTCTCTCCATCACATTCAAGTACACCTATGAAACATAGATTAGATCTCTTCACATAGTCCCATATTTCTTGCAGAGTATGTTCATTCCTTTTTACCCTTTTTTCTCTACTCTTGCCTTCTCATTTTATTTCATTGAGTTGATCTTTGACCTCTGATATCCTTTCTTCTGCTTGGTCAATTCGGCTGTTGAAACTTGTGTATGCTTCCTGAAGTTCTCGTGTTTTGTTTTTCAGCTCCATCAATTCACTTATATTCCTCTCTAAGTTGCTTATTCTCTTTAGCATTTTGTCAAATCTTTTTTCAAGGTTCTTAGTTTCTTTGCATTGGGTTAGAACAGGTTCTTTTAGCTCACAGAAATTTCTTATTACCCACCTTCTGAAGCCTGATTCTGTCATTCCATCACTTTCATTCTCCATCCAGCTTTGTTCCCTTGCTGTTGAGGAGTTGTGATCCCTTGTAGGAGGAGAAGGTGATCTGGTTTCAGGTGTTTTTCTCCTTTTTGCGCTGGTTTCTTCCCATCTTTGTGGATTTATGTATGTGTGGTCTTTGTGGTTGATGATTTTCACATGGGGTCTCTGAGTGGATGTCCACTTTGTTGATGATGAAGTTACTTCTTTCTGTTTCTTAGTTTTCCTTCTAACAGTCTGGCCCCTCTGCTGTAGGACTGCTGAGGTCCACTCCCATCCCTGCTTGCCTGGTGATAACCTGCAGCGGCTGTCGAACAGTAAGGGTTGCTGCCAGTTTCTTCTTCTGCTATCTTTGCCCAAGAATGATACCCGCCAGATATCAGTTTGAGCTCTCCTTTATGGAGTGGCTCATGGATATACGGGGGTCAGGGAGCTGCTTGAGGAGACAGTTTGTCCTTTATGGGAGCTCAAGTACTGAGCTGTGAGCTCCATTGTTCATTCAGAGTTGCTGGGCAGGTACATTTAAGTCTGCTGCATCAGAACTCATAAACCCCTTTTTTTCCCCAGGTGCTCTGTCCCAGGGAGTTAGGGCTTTATTTATGAGTTTCCCTTATGCTGCTGCCTTTTTCTCAGGGCTGCCTTGCCCAGTGAGGACACAGCCTAGTCACTGTCTGCCTGCAGAGGCTCTGCTTAGCTGCTGTGGGCTCCGCCCATGCAGTCCTGTTTATGCTGGCGTAGTTAGAACTGCCTCGGCAAAGACGGGCTGCCTCTGCAATGGCAAACTACCTCCGTAGTGGTGGATTGCCTCAGTAATGGCGGATGCCCCTCCTCCACAGAGCTGGACCATCCGGGGTTCAGCTTTGCTTGCTGTGAAACTCTCAATCCAGAGTGTTTCTGATTGCTGTTTTTTTGTGGGGGTGGGACCAGCCGAGCCTGATCACCTGCTTCCTGCCTCAGAGCCTTTTTTTTTTTCTTTTTTTTTTAGTTGAATGGTTGACTGTCTCCCAGGTGTTCCAGTCACCTGTTGAGAAGGCGCCAGGATCTTTGTGATTTCCTGTGCAGCCACCCACTGTGCCGGCTGAAATAGTGGGTCCTGAGATTTGTGGTGCTTTTTTTTGCCTGGGAAATCTCCTGGCCTGACTGCCTGTTTCAGTCCCCTTTTTTAATCAGATGAATGGGTGACTCTGCCTTCCCGGAGCTCCAATTGCCAGCTAAAACGGCACCCAGACCGACGTATTTTGTATGGGGAACCACCGCGCTGAGGTGCCGGCCAAAACAGCGGCAGCAGCGAAAACAGCCGCGCCGGCGAAAACAGCTGCGCCAGCCAAACCAGCCGTGCTGGTGACCCATGGGGCTCCTCCGCCTGGGAATGTCCTGGTCTGTGGGCAATAAAAATCCGTCTGGGAATGCAGTGTCCACTCACCCTCCGCGCTTTCACTGGGAGCTGCAATCCTGAGCTGCACCTAATTGGCCATCTTGGATCCTTGCGTGGTCTTTTCTAAGGTAGTTCTGTTTCGGCACAAGAGAAAGAATTGGGGAACACTGTTGAAGGAGTCACTTTACCAAACCTTACTGTATGACAAGCATTGCATGAGGTTTTACAAACATATTTCTCAGTTTATATTCATAGTTTCTGAGATGTAAATGGCATTATTTTATAAGTAAAGAAGCTGTAGCTCCAGACAAATAAATGGCTCGAGGTCACACATCTTGCTGTTATAATAAGCTGTACATTCAAAGGGGATCAAAGAAGAATGGAGAAGAAGGTAATGTATTTTTCTTTCCTTTGGGTTTCAGCATTACTTTGGTGTTACTAGCCTATCTAACTTTCTTTTGCCTTCCCAGACATTTTAGCACTGCTATAATGTAGTTAGAAATAGTAGAAAAGTGCAGTCATTTTGCACTAGAACACTAGAACATATCTGCAGGAGAAAGTTTTTTCCCATGAAAGCCACACTACCAAACTAGAAGAGGTGAGTGTTTCATTAAATGCACAGATATCAAGCAAGGGAGATAGAACATGAAAAAGCAGTGAAATATAACATGACAAAACAAAGTAATTCTCCAGTAATTGACCTCAAAGAAATGAAATTCTTAAATTGCCTGAAAAAAAATTCAAAATAATAACTTTAAGAAAACACAGAGACACACAAAGGAATACAAAAAAGACAATTCAGTGAAAATGGAAAAAATTCATGATTTGAATGAGAAATTCAACAAAAGGATAGGTATCAAAAATAAAAAAAAACAAGGATTGGAGCTGAAGAATTTAGTAAATAGAAAAACATAATTGAGAGCTTCAACAACACAGTACATCAAGCAGTAGAAAGAATCTGTGAACAGGAAGAGATGCCTTTTGAAATATTCCAGTTTGAACAAGAAAAAATAATGAAGAAAGTCTGTTGAACTTACTGAATACCATTAAACAAATGATTGCATTATGGCAGTTCCAGAAGTGAAAGAGATGGAAAAAGCCACAGAAAATTTATTTAATAATATCATAGCTAAAAAGTTTCCAAGTCTTAGGAGAGATATGTATAGCCAGATGAACAATGACCTTCAACCCAAAAAGTTTTTCTCTAAGGGATATTATAGTCAAACCACCAAAAGTGAAAGAGAACTCTAAAAACAACAAGAACAAAGTGTCAAGTCATATAGGGGAAATCCCCATTAGACTAAAAGCAGATTTCTCAGCAGACCAGGAGAAAAAACCATAAAAACCAGGAGAGAATGGGATGATACATTCAACGTGCTGAAAGAAAACAAGCTGTCAGAGAAGCATACTGTGCCCAGCAAAGTTATCTCTGAGAAATAAAGGAGAAACAGTCTTTCCCAGACAACTAAAACCTCAGGAAATTCATCACCAGTAGACCAGGCTTAGAAGAAGTGCTTAAGGAAGTACTTCAACTGGAAGTGAAAGAACCACTACCATGATGTAAACACATGAAAATATAAAACTCACTGGCAGAACAGACACGCACATGAGAAAGAAAGTAACCAGGTCCTATCACTATAAAAAGAAACAAAAAACTGCAAAGATCAACAATAAAAGAAGAAACAAAGGATATTTTAAAAAGCCTAACAAAATGACCACAGTAAGTCCTTACCTATTAGCAATAACCCTGAATGAAAATGGATTAAATTCCCCATTTAAAAAAATGTAGACTGGCTGAATTATTGAATAAATAAGATGCAACTATATGCTGCCAACAAGAAACTCATCTTGCCTATAAAGACACAATGGACTGAGGGTGAAGAAATAGAAAAAGATGATCCAAGCAAATGGAAACCAAAACAAACAAGAGTAGCTATGCTTATATCAGATAAATTAGACTTTAAGTAAAAAACTGTCATGAGAGTAAAGGAAGGTCGTTACATAATGATAAAGGGATCAATTCAGCAAAGGGATATAAGTCTAAGTATACATGCATCCAAAACCAGAGCACACTCAGTTATATAAATCAAATCTTATTAGATTTAAAGATAGAGAAACCTCAACACAGTAACAGCTGGGGTCTTCAACACCCCACTCTCAGCAAGCATATCATCTAGATAGAAAATCAACAAAGAAATACCAGATTAACACTGCACTATAGCCCAATAGGACCTAACAGACATTTACAGAACATTTCATTCAACAGAGGCAGAATACACCTTCTTCTCATCAGAACATAGAACATTCATCAGGATATACCATATGCTAGGTCACAAAACGAGCCTTAACAACATTTTAAAAACTGAATTCATATCAACTATTTTTTCTGACAACACTAGAATTCAACAAGAGGAGCTTTGGAAACTATAAAAATACATGGAAATTAAACAGTGTCTTCCTGAATGATCAATAGGTCAAGGAAGAAATTAAGAAGAAAATGTAAAAATTTCTTGAAACAAATGAAAATAGAAATAATACATCAAAACCTATGGTATACAGCGAAAGCAGTACTAAGAGAACTTTATAGCAATAAGTGCCCACATCAAAAAGTAGAAAAATTTCAAATAAACAACCTAACAATACACCTGAGGGAAATAGAAAAGCAAGAACAAACCAAGCCAAAAATTAATAGGAGAAAAGAAAAAGGATCAAAGTAGAAATAAATGAAACAGAGACAAAAAATACAAAAGATCAACAAAATAAACAGCAAGTTTTTTGAAATGCCTAAAAGACAATCTAGGCAATACCGTCCTGGACATAGGAATAGGCAAAGATTTTATGACAAGGACACTAAAAGCAATCATAACAAGCAAAAATATACAAATGGGATCTAATTAAACTTAAGAGCTTCTGCACAGCAAAAGAAACTATCAACAGGGTAAACAGATGACCTACAGATTGGGACAAAATATTTGCAAACTATGCACCTGACAAAAGTCTAATATCCAGCATCTATAAATAACTTACATTTCCAAGAGAAAAACGAAGTCCATTAAAAAGTGGGCAAAGGACATGAACAGACACTTCAAAAGAAGACATACATGTAGCCAAAAAGAGTATGAAAAACAGCTCAGTATCACTGATCATTAGAGAAATGCAAATCCAAACCACAATGAGATATGATCTCTAGAATGGCTAATATTAAAATGTCAATAAATAGATGCTGGAGAGGTTGCAGAGAAAAGGGAACACAATACGCTGCTGGGGGGAGCATAAATTAGTTCCACCATTGTGGAAAGCAGTATGGTGATTCCTCAGAAAGCTAAAAGCAGAATGACCTTTCGACTAAGCAATCCCATTACTGGGTATACGCCCAGAGGAATAAAAATCATTCTACCATAAGAACACATGCATGTGAATGTTCACTGCAGCAGTGTTCATGATCCAAAGACACAGAATCAACCTAAATGCTCATCAATGGCAGATTGGATAAAGAAAATCTGATACAGATACACCATGGAAAATTAGGCAGCCATGGAAAAGAACAAGATCATGTATTTTGCAAGAACATGGATGAGCTGCAGGATATCATCCTTAGCAAACTAATGCAGAACAGAAAACCAAATACCATATGTTCTCACTTTTGTAAGTGGGAACTAAATGATGAGAACTTGTGCACGCAAAGGAAAACCAACAGACACTGGGGTCTACTTGAGGGTGGAGGGTGGAAAAAGGGGGAGGTGCAGCAAAGATAACTATTCAGTACTGGGCTTAATACATGGGTGATAAAATAATATGTACAGCAAACCCCCATGATACAAGTTTACCTATGTAACAGATCTTTACATGTAGCCCCGAACCTAAAATAAAAGTTAAAATTTTAAAAAATAAAGTAAATGGGCCAGACAAGGTGGCTCCCACCTGTAATTCCAGCACTTTCAGAGGCTGAGGCAGGTGAAACCCCATCTCTACTAAAAATATTGATACAAAAATTAGCTGGGTGTGGTGGCACAAACCTGTAATTCCAGCTACTTGGGAGGCTGAGGCATAAGAACTGCTTGAGCCCAGGGGGTGGAGATTTCAGTGAGCCAGGATTGTACCACTGCACTCCAGCCTGGACAACAGAGTGAGACGCTGTCTCTAAAGTAGTTAATTAGTTAAAATAAAATAAACTGAACACATCACAATATAGATTGGATATTTAACTTCACCCATATCTCATGTTGAAATGCAGTGCCTAATGTTGAAGGTGGGGCCTGGTGGGAAGTGTTTGGATCATGAGGGAATATCCCTCATGGCTTGGTACTGTTTTCACCATAGTGAATGAGTTCTCCTGAAATCTTACTGCTTAAAAGTGTGTGGCATCTCCCCTATCTCTCTCTCTTGCTCCCGTTTCAAATTCCACCATGATTTTAAGCTTCCTGAGGCCACCCCAGAAACTGATCAGCTACCAGCACCATGCTTTCTGTAAATCCTGCAAAACCATATGTCAATTAAACCTTTTTTCTTATAAATTACCCAGCCTCCAGTGTTTCTTCATAGCAGTGCAAGAATCAACTAGCATATATCATTAAGATGAAAAAAGACACAAATAAAACAAACAAAAAAGAAGACTGTATAACTGATGCCACAGAAATTCAAAGGGCCATTAGGGACTATTATGAACAACTATACACCAACAAATTGAAAACGCTAGAGGAAATGGATAAAGTCCTGGATGCATACAACCTACCAAGACTGAATCGAAGGAAACAGAAATCCTGAAAAGACCAATAATGACAAATGAGATTGAATCAGTAATTGAAAAAACAAAACAAAACAAAACAAAACAAAACAAAACAAAAACCTCCCATGGGACAGGTGGCTTGACTGCTAAATTCTACCAAACTTTTAAAGAACCAATACCAACTCTTATCAAGCTACTCCAAAAAAATATAAGGGGAGGGAATTGTTCCACATTCATTCTATAAGACCAGCATTACCCTAATATTAAAACCAGATTAAGAACATAACAAAGTATAGGCCAATATCCCCGATAAACATATATGCAAAAATTCTCAACAAAATATTAGCAAACTGAATTCAACAGCACATCAGAAAATTCATACACCACGATCAAGTGAGATTTATCCCACAAATGCAAGGATAGTTCAATATCTATCTATATATATGTATACACAATTTGTGTATGTTGAACTGCTATAAAGATACTACCTGAGAATGGGTAATCTATGAAGAAAAAAGGTTTAATTGACTCACAGTTCTGCGTGGCTGAGGAGGCCTCAAGAAATGGTGGAAGGCAAAGGGGAAACAATACACATCTTACCTGGCAGCAGGAGAGAGGGAGAGGGAGACAGAAAGAGAAGTGAGGAACTTCTAAACACATTTAAAGCATCAGATCTTCTGTGAACTTCCTCAGTATCATGAGAACAGTATGGCAGAACTGCCCCCATGATCCAGTCACCTCCCACCAGGCTCTTCCCTCAAATTCTAGGGATTACAATTCCAGATGAGATTTGAATGAGAATACTGAGCCAAACAATACCATTCTGCAACTGACCCCACCAAAATCTCATGTCCTTTTCACACTGCAAAATCAGTCAGACCTTCCCAACAGTCCTCCAAAGTCTTATTCAAACCTGAACCAAAAAGTTCAAGTCAAAAGTCTCATCCAAGATAGGAAAATTCCTTCTGCCTTGTGAGCCTGTAAAATCAAAAGCAAGTTAGTTACTTCTAAGATACAGTGAGGTACAGGCATTGGGTAAATGATCCAATTTCAAATAAGAGAAATTGGCCAAAACAAAGGTTCTACAGGCCCCATGCAAGTCTGAAAGCCAACACAACAGTTATTAAATTTTAAAGCTTCAAAACAAAATAGTCTCCTTTGACTCCATGTCTCACATCCAGGGCATGCTGACAAAAGAGATGGGCTCCCAAGGCCTTGGGCAGCTCTGCCCCTGTGGCTCTGCAGAAAGCACATAAGGCTCCTGTCACAGGCTAGTGCTGAGTGTCCATGTTTTTTTCAGAAGTACAGTGCAAGCTACTGGTCAGGGACAGTGGCCCTCTTCTCACAGCTACACTAGGCAGTGCCCCAGTGGGGACTCTCTGTGGGGGTCTGACACCAAATTTCCCTTCTATGCTGCCCCAGCAGAGGTTCTCCATGAGGGCTCCACCCCTGCAGCAAATTTCTGCCTGGACATCCAGATACTTCCATATGTGAGCTGAAATTTAGGTGGAGATTCCCAAACCTCAATTCTTGACTTCTGTGCACCCACATGCCCAACACCATGCCACATGCCTAACACCATGTGCAAGCCACCAAGGCTTGGGCCTTGCATCCTCTGAAACAATTACCTGAGCTGTATGTTGGCCCCTTTTAGCCATGGCTGGGATGCAGGGCACCAAGTTCCAAGACTCTGCAAAACAGCAAGGCCCTAAGCCAAGCCCATGGAACCAATTTTTCTTCCTATTCTTCTGGGCCTGTGATGGGAGGGGCTACTGTGAAGCCCTCTGACATTCCCTGGAGACATATTCCTCATTGTCTTGACAATTAACTTTCTGCTCCTTGTTATATATGCAAATTTCTGCAGCCAGCTTGAATTTCTTCCCAGAAAATGGGTTTTTGTTTTCTACCACATGGTCAGGCTGCAAATTTTTTCAAAATTTTATGCTTTGTTTCTCTTTCAAATATAAGTTTCAAAGTCATCATCTCTTTCAAGTTAAAAGTTCCACAAATCTCTAGGACAGGGGCAAAATGCTGCTAGTCTATTTGCTAATGTATAACAAGAGTTGCCTTTACTCCAGTTCCCAAGAAGTTTTTCATCTTCACCTGAAATCACCTCAGCCTGGACTTCATTGTCCATATAACTATCAGCATTTTGGTCAAAACCATTCAACAAGTGTCTAGGAAGTTCCAAACTTTCCCACATCTTCCTGTTTTCTTCTGAACCCTCCAAACTGTTCCAACCTCTGCCTGTTACACAGTTCCAAAGGTGCTTCCACGTTTTCAGGTTATCTTTATAGCAATGCCCCACTATCCCACTACCAAATCTCTGTATTAGTCTATTCTCACACTGCTACAAAGATACTACATGAGCCTGGGTAACTTATGAAAAAAAAAAGGTTTAATTGACTCAGTTGTGCATAACTGGAGAGGCCTCAGGAAACTTACCATCACAGCAGAAGGTGAAAGGAAAGAAAGGCAAGTCTTACATGGCAGCAGGACAGAGAAAGAGAGAGAGAGAGAGAGAAACTGCCAAATACTTAAGCATCAGATTTCCTGAGAACTCCCTATCATGAGAACAACATAGGTGAAACAACCCTCATGATCCAATCACCTCCCACCAGGCCCCTCCCTCGACATCTAGGTATTACAATTCCAGATGAAATTTAGGTGGGGACACAGAGCCAAATTATATCACAAACCAAATAAACACAAAACATCACATCAATAGAGTGAAGAACAAAAACCATATGATCATTTCAATAGATGCAGGAAAAGCAGCTGATATATTTCAACATCCCTTCATGATAAAACGCTGTCAACAAATTAGGTAAAGAAGGAACAAACCTAAACATAATAAAAGCAAGATATAACAAAGCCACAGCCAACCTCATACTAATAAGGAAAATGCTGAAACTTTTCTAAGAACTGAAACAAAACAAGGATGTCTACTTTTGCTACTTTTATTCAATGTAGTACTGGAAGTTCTAGCCAAAGCAATTAGGCAAGAAAAAAAAAACAGACATCTAAATTGGAAAAGTGGAAGTCAAATTGTCCCTGTTTACAGATTACCTAATTTTATATAGAGAAAAACCTAAGACTCCAATAAGATTTTTAGAACTGATAAGTGAATTGAGTGAAGTTGCAGAATACAAAATCAATACACAAAATTCAGTAGCATTCTTACACATCAACAACTGACTAGCTCAAATAAATCAATAAAGCAATTCCAGTTACAGTAGCTACAAAAAAATTTAAAATATATTATCTAGGAGTGAGTACAACTAACAATATGAAAGACCTCTACAATGGAAAACATAAAATGCTGATGAAAGAAATTTATCACAAATAAATGGAAAGATATCCCAGATTCATGGATTGGAAGAATATTATTAAATTGACCATACTACTAAAGTAGTCTATAAATTCAATGCAATTCCTATTAAAATACCAGTAACATTCTTCAAAGAAATCGAAAAAACAATCCTAAAATTCATACAGAACCACAAAAGACCCCAAATAGCCAAAGAAATTTTGAGCAAAAAGAACAAAACTGGAGTCCTCATACTACCTGACTTCAAAATATACTACAAAGCTTTAGTTAACAAAATGGCATATACTTACATAAAAGCAGAAATACAGAACAGTGGAACAGAATAAAGGGACCAGAAACAAATCCATGTATTTACAAACAACTGATTTTCAATAAAGGCACCAAGAATATAAATTGAGGGAAGAACACCCTCTTCATTAAGTGGTTCTGGGAAAACTGGATATCCATAAATAGAATAAAACTAGACCCCTGTCTCTCCCTATATACAAAAATCAACACAAAATGGATTAAAGACTTCATTATAAGACCTAAAACTATGAAACTATTAGAAGAAAACATAGAGGAAATGCTTCAGAACACTGATTATAGTTAAGGCCACAAAAGCACAGGCAACAAAAGCAAAAATAGGCAAGGGGGATTATACCAAACTAAAAAGCATCTGCACAGCAAAGGAAACAAGTAACAGTATAAAGAGACAACTTACAGAATGGGAGAAAACATTTGCAAAAAATCTGTGTATGACAGGAGGTGAATATCCAGAATATACAAGGTACTGAAATAACTCAATAGCTTAAAAAAAATCAAATTTAAAAATGAGCAGAGGATCTGAATAGACATTTCTCCAAAAAAGACATCCAAATGGCCACAAGTATATTAAAAAATAACATCAGGAAAATGCAAATCAAAACCACAATGAGCTATCGTCTCATGCCCCAGTTAAAAGGTTATTATTAAATAAAAATAAAAATAAAAATAACAAAGCCTGGTGAAGATGTGGGGAAAAGGAAACTCTTAGGCTCTGTTGGAGAGAATGTAAATTAGTACAGCCATTATGGAAAACAGTATGAAGACGTTCCTCAAAAAGCTAAAAATAAAACTACCGTATGATTTAGGAATCTTACTACTCGAAAAGAAATCAGTATGTTAAAGAGCTAACAGCACTCTCATGGAGCACTACTCACAATAGCCAAGATATGAGATCAAACTAAGTGTCTATCAAGAGAAGAATGGATAAAGAATATGTGGAATTTATACACAACAAAGTACTATTTAGCTGTACAAAGAAGTGAAATCTTGTCATTCATGGCAACATGGATGAGCTTGGGGCACTGTGTTAAGTAAAATAAGGCAGAGAAAGATAAACACTGCATGTTCTTACTCATTAGTTGAAGTTTAAGAAGATCTCATAGAAGCAGACAATAGAACAGTGTTTACTAGAGGCTGGGAAGGAGAAGGAAGAGAGAAGTGTTTACTAGAGGCTGGGAAGAGAGAAGGAAGAGGCTAATTAACAGCTATAAAATTGTAGCTAGATGGAAAGAATAAGTTCTAGTGTTCTACAGAGCTTTAGGTAACTATAGTAAACAATAATTTATTGTATTTTTTTCAAATAGCTAGAAGATTCATGTTGTTACTAACATACAGAAACAATACAAGTTTGAGATGATAGCTATGCTAATTACTCTGATTTGATCATTACACATTATATGCATGTATTGAAATGTCACACAGTACCCCAGAAGTATATACAATTATAACGTATAAATTGAAAATACGTTTTTTGATCTATACATCTGACAAAGTCCTAATATGTAGAATCTACAATGAACTCAAACAATTAGCAAGAAAAAAAAACAATTCAATCAACAAATGGGCTGAGGACATGAACAGACGATTATCAAAAGAAAATATACAAATGGCCAACAAGCATATGAAAAAATTCTCAACATCACTAATGATAGGGAAATGCAAATCAAAACCACAATGCAATACCACTTTACTCCTTCAAGAATAGCCATAATCAAAAAATAATATATGTGGCTGTGGATGCACTAAACAGGGACCACTTCTACACTGCCGGTGGGAATGTAAACTCGTACAGCCACTATGGCAAACAGTGTGGAGATTTTTAAAGAACTAAAAGTAGAACTACCATTTGATCCAGCAACCCAGAGGAAAAGAAGTCATTAAACGAAAAAGATACTTGCATGTTCATAGCAGCAGAATTTGCAATTGCAAAAATGTGGAACCAACCCAAATGCCCATCAACAAGTGGATGAAGAAACTGTGACTAATATCTATATATCTATATCTGATGGAATACTACTCAGCCATGAAAAGGAATGGAATGAATTAATGGTATTGGTAGCAACCTGGATGAGATTGGAGACTATTATTCTAAGTGAAGTAACTCAGGAATGAAAAACCAAACAATGTATGTTCTCAATAAGTGGGAGCTAAGCTATGAGGGTGCAAAGGCATAAAAATGACACAATGGACTTTGGGGACTCAGGGGTAAAGGATAGAAAGGGGGTGAGAGATAAAATACTACAAATTGGGTGCAGTGTATACTGCTTGCATGATGGGTGCACCAAAATCTCACAAATCACCACTAAAGAATTTACCCATGTAACCAAACACCACGTGTTCCCCAATAACCTATGGAAATTTAAAAAAAAATTTTAAGCTCCCAAATATGTAGGAGTACACCGATGTGCATGTATAAGATGTTCACAAAAGAGTGTGGAAAGATAAACACCAAACTGCTCATGGTGATCACCTCTGGAGTAGGGAGCAGAGAAAGGGCAAAGGAGGGCTTCTCTTTTCTACTGTAGAGACTTCACATTGCTTAAATGTATTTCTTTCTAAATTTACAGTAAACATATACATTCAAATATAAATATATAAAGATTTAATGTTAAATATTCTTTTTGAACTATTTATATCTGTTCAATTGAAATTATTTATTAAATATTCTTATCCAAAAGCTGTCATAATTTTATAACACTGACTTTAGTTAAAACTAATTTACCTAGTACCATTCCGGTAATGAAAACAGCTGAATAATGATTATGGATATATCATTTATTCATAAAAAACGTACCACCTTAAACATTAGTTTTTAATTTTTAAAAACTAAATTAAATTAGTTTTTAATTTAAGTTTTAGTTTTTAATTGCAATGGCAATACCTTTATGTTCTTTGGCTACTGAGAATCATTTAATTATTAATGTTTCAAGTTTATGTATTTTAGAGTTGTTAATATGGTAGCATTAGCCACATGTAGCTATTTAAATTGAATTATGTTAAATAAAAGTTTAATTTCTCAAAACCACTAGCCACATTTCAAATGTTCAATAGCTAGATGTGGTTGGTGGCTACTGTACTAGATAGTCGCATACAGAGACATTTCCATTATTGTGCAATTGTATTGCACAGTGATAGTCTAAATACTTATTCTTAAGGACATTGTTACTGGATATACACTCTTTTGTTGACAGGGTTTTTTCAGTATTATAAAAATGTTTCATACTTTTCTATCTCCATTGTCTCTGAGGAAAAGTCAGGTGCTAATCACATTATTACTCTTACAATGCTTGTAAGATTTTCACTTTATCTTTGACTTTTACTTCTTTGACTATGCTGTGTTTTTGTGTGGCCTTCTTTCTGTTTATTCTGCTTGCTAACTGGTGACAACTTGAACTTGTAAATTTATTTTTTTTTTAACAAATTTGGGGAAATGTTGGCCATTATTTCTTTGAATACTTTTTTGTTTCATTGTTTCAGTCCATTTCTGAGACTCCAAGTACATGTAATAAATCAAACCACTTAATATTCTCTAACACAGCAGTCTCCAACTTTCTGGCACAAGGAACTGGTTTCATGGAAGACAATTTTTCCAAACAACAGGCAGGTTGTGAGGGTTTGTTTCAGGATGAAACTTTCCAACCTCAGATCATCAAGCATTAGGTTCTCATAAGGAGCATGCAAACTAGATCCCTCACACGTACAGTTCACATTATGTTTCACACTCCTACGATAATCTAATGCCACTGCTGATCTGATGGTAGGTGGAGTTCAGGTGGTAATGCTCTCTCATTTGTTGCTCACCTCCTGCTGTGTGGCCCAGTTCAGAATACAGACTGGTTCCGAACCATTGCCCAGAGATTAGGGACCCATGCTCTAACACATCTCTGAAGGTCAGTTCATTTTTATTTCAATCTTTTTTTTTCTCTCTCTTCTCTATATCAAATAATTACTATTGATTAAAGTTTACTTATTCTTGCTTTTGTCAACTCTATCTGGCTGTTAGTCCATCAAATTAAATCTTTTTCAGATACTGCATTTTGTAGGTCTAGAATTGACACTCGTTCTTCAAGTTTTCTATTTTTTGGCAGAGATTTCTATCTCTTCATTCACTGTAAGCACAGTGTATTTACTGCATGGAGTATGGTCATCATAGCTGTCTTAAATTTTGTCTGTTACTTCCAACACCTGAGCCATTCTGGTGTTGACATCAGTTAATGTTCTTTCCTCATGAGAATACACACCATTGTCCTAATGATTTGTGTGTCATGTAATTTTGGATTGGATCCTAGACATTATGCATATAGAGATGTAGAGACTCTGGATTGTGTTAGTTTTTTCTAACACAAATAAATAAAGTGTTAAATAAATAAATAAAGTGTTGTTCCCTTTATTTTACCACAAAATTATCTTGTGTCACCTCAGAACTGCAAATTCTGATTCTTGGATGACAACTCCAGTCCCAATTCAGATATTTTATCTTTTAACTGAAGACTGTGAATCTGTTCCATATATATGTGAATCATGGGTAAGCCACCTATGTTGGAGACAGAATATGGGAATCCCAAGTGTAACTCTTCTCCTCTCTGGTAGCTGTGGTTTCCCCAGATTAAGTTTTCTGGTCCCCTGTCTTGAAGGACTGTAGTTTCCTTCAACAGCACTCTCTTATCCTGCATGGCATGTCTAAAGAGGAAAAGTCCTGACAAAAAACAGTAACTCCATTTGATTCCCCTCCTCCAAGAAGATACTCCTCTAATAGACTCTGCCTACTCATGTTTCTTCTATAGTATCGTCAAGTGGCTGCTTTTTGTATTATATCCAGAATTCATAGTTGTGTTCTTGCAGAGGTATCAGTTCCTAGGAGCCTACTTAGTCTTTATGTAAAAGAAAATCCTTCTTTCGTTTTCCTTTGATGCTTATTTTAGTTTTAGGAGGTTCTGACCTCAAGAGTCACTATTAGTTAGTCAATAAAAATGTTCCTTTCTTCTAGCCAGCAAAGAAGATGTTCCTTTAGTGTTTTCAAAGACTTTTTGTTTCTCAATACTCTTTTAAAATTTATTTATTTTCCTACTTATTTGTTTATAAATAAGTAGCTTTCATAGAGGATTGGGGGTTCTTAATAGGTCCTGCTGCATTTTGTTCTGTAATTTAAACAAGTCATCAAGAAAATTTATAAAGCTGGAAGATCTTGTGCTTTAGTGATGTGATCTTGTAATCTTGTGATTTAATGCTTTTTTAAGTTAATGTTAAAAAAACAATAAGATCAAGAGATTGAGGCCCTTCTGGCCAAAATGGTGAAACCCCATCTCTACTGAAAATACAAAAATATTAGCTGGGCATAGTGGCACATGCCTGTTGTCTCAGCTACTTGGGAGGCTGAGGCAGGAGTATCACTTGAACCCAGGAGGCAGAGGTTGCAGTAAGCCGAGATCGCGCCACTGCACTCCAGCCTGGTGACAGAGTGAGACTTTGTCTCAAAACAAAAACAAAAACAAAACAAAAGTAACAATAGATTTAAGGAAGTGTATTTTCACGGTAACATGAAAACTGTATTTGACTTGAAATCAACAGATGTGAGTGCCAGGTATGGCCCCAATGAATCGCTTACTACGTTTGAATCTCTATTTCCCTACCACTAAAAATGTCCATTTCAACTCTAAGGCTGCGGGGACTTTCAGACATATAGAGAAAACCTCTAAGACATATAAGTCTAAATATTATTATGTTCAATAAGCAGTCACACTTTCTCAGTTTAAGGCAATAAACAACAAAATCAGTTGAGTGCTCTACTCAGTCTTTCAAGACTTAAATTCAGTACTATTTTCAGAGAGCCCTACAGCTTGTTAGGATGATGGTGGTGACCCCACAAGTTTACAATTGTTATTGCTGAATGTTTTATATTACTAGCAAAGTTATAATAACTCCTTTATGATACTTTAGGGTGTCTATTACATCTATTCTACTCCAAATTCTGTAACTTTTTTATCATCATGAATCCTGTGGGTAATTGTGTCTTTTGGCATTGTAAGAACTGAACTTCAGACTAAATCTACTTTAAGTCAATGAACTGCATTAGGAAAGGAAACATCCTTTAAAAGGCAAGACATTTGGCACTGTAGAGAGTAGAGGGGCCTTGGAAACTGATTTCAATCAGTTGATTGATTGTGAATTGGTAGCTGACTGTACCCATTTCTGGGTTACTTGTAAGCATTCTAAGTAAGCTTACTGACATTAAAATATAAATGTGGGAGCATAGCTAGCAGCTTCCAGAAGGAAACTCCTACCTCAACCATGGGGATCTTATTCTTCTCAATGATTTCATAGTCATCCGTCATTCCCATACTCTCCAGCACATTCTCAGTGTTCTCCACATACCATGGTATTCACAAGGCTTCTAAGACACAAAAAGTTACTCTCCAAATTAGAAAGGAGTCAAGCTGTAATACAGATGTAAACTGTACAATAGAAATATAATGTGAGTTACATAATTAATTTTATTTTATTTTATTTTTTTTTGTTTCATAAACATAGTGCTTTTATTTTCTGTTACTGTAACTGCTTGACTAAGTATTGTTTCAACATGAATATTTGATTAACACATGTTGTTAAATAATTATCACATAGTGAAAGCATTGTTAAGCAGAAAGCAACATATCAGTTATCTTTTAAAAGTTTAGCTGTACCAGTTACAAATATCAAGATACTAATGAGCCATTGTATCCAAGCCAATTTGTTAAACAAAATGGAAAAAAATACACTTGGATAATTCAAATGGCCTTCTCACTCCATATCTTAAAATGTCCACAGAACTTTTAGTGAAGCAAGGCATTATGCAGGCTGTACAATTACACTGCTGTGTTGATGAACACATTTTAATCTGTACAAGACAAGAAAATACAAGTATTTCTTAGTTACTAATAAGTTTCATACTAATCATGAAAGTTCACATAAGCCACAAAAATGTTATTTTAAATTGTACTTTAAAAATGTAAGTATAAACTACTTTTGCTTCTCTACAAGTGTATTCATAATTTTAAATTTGCTATAAATTTTCTAATATTCTATTTTTTTACAATACAAATTTATATTTCTACTTTATAATTTTTAAAAACCATAATGAATCAGGTACAGTATTTAAAGCTTTTATGATTTTTTTTAGACAAGAAATTTTAAGACACACATGTCCACCCACCCCAAGTATTCCATATACAGACATCTCCACGTGGCTTGCTTTCTTAGGAAGTTAGCCAGAAACCTACAGCTGCGTGGGGCAAGTGGATAGAGAGGAAAAGAGAAGTTGCAGATGCTGAAACTGTAGCATACAGTATTAAGTGTTTTTTTTTCTTTCTTTATATATATATCTTTATTGCATTTTAGGTTTTGGGGTACATGTGATGAACATGCAAGATTGTTGCATAGGCACACATATGGCAGTGTGGTTTGCTGCCTTCGTCCCCATCACCTATATGTGGCATTTCTCCCCATGCTATTTCTCCCCTACTCCCCACCCCCTACTGTCCCACCCGTTTCCCCCCCGACAGACCCCAGTGTGTGATGCTCCCCTCCCTGTGTCCATGTGTTCTCATTGTTCAACACCCACCTATGAGTGAGAACATGCAGTGTTTGATTTTCTGTTCTTGTGTCAGTTTGCTGAGAATGATGGTTTCCAGGTTCATCCATGTCCCTACAAAGGACACAAACTCATCGTTTTTTATGGCTGCATAGTATTCCATGGTGTATATGTGCCACATTTTCCCTGTCCAGTCTATCATCGATGGGCATTTGGGTTGGTTCCAGGTCTTTGCTATTGTAAACTGTGCTGCAGTGAACATTCGTGTGCATGTGTCCTTATAGTAGAAAGATGTATAATCCTTTGGATATAAACCCAGTAATGGGATTGCTGGGTCAAATGGAATTTGTATTTCTAGGTCCTTGAGGAAGCACCACACTGTCTTCCACAATGGCTGAACTAATTTACACTCCCACAAACAGTGTAAGAGTGTTCCTATTTCTCCACATCCCCTCCAGCATCTGTTGTCTTCAGATTTTTTAATGATCGCCATTCTAACTGGCGTGAGGTGGTATCTCAATGTAGTTTTGATTTGGATTCCTCTAATGACCAGTGATGATGAGTTTTTCATGTTTGTTGGCTTCATGTATGTCGTCTTTTGTAAAGTGTCTGTTCATATGCTTTGCCCACTTTTGAATGGGCTTATTTTTTCTTTGTAAATCTGTTTTAGTTCTTTGTCGATTCTGGATATCAGCCCTTGTCAGATGGGTAGCCTGTGAAAATTTTTTCCCATTTTGTTGGTTGCTGATTCATTCTAATGACTGTTTTTTTTCTTTTTTTTTTGCCGTGCAGAAACTGTGGAGTTTGATTAGGTCCCATTTGTCTATTTTGGCTTTTGTTGCCAATGCTTTTGGTGTTTTGGTCATGAAGTCCTTGCCTATGCCTATGTCCTGAGTGGTTTTGCCTAGATTTTCTTCTAAGGTTTTTATGGTATTTGGTCTTATGTTTAAGTCTTTAATCCATCTGGAGTTAATTTTCGTGTAAGGTGTTGGGAAGGGGTCCAGTTTCTGCTTTCTGCACATGGCTAGCCAGTTTTCCCAACACCATTTATTAAACAGGGACTCCTTTCCTCATTGCTTGTTTTTGTCAGGTTTGTCAAAGATCAGATGGTAACTGCTGCCTCAACTTCAGACCTTGTTATTGGTCTATTCAGGGTTTCGACTTCTTCGTGGTTTAGGCTTGGGAGGATGAAAGTGTCCAGGAATTTATCCATTTCTTCCAGGTTTACTAGTTTATGTGCATAGAGTTGTTTGTAATAATCTCTGATGATGGTTTGAATTTCTGTGGCATCTGTGGTGATATCCCCTTTATCATTTTTTATTGAATCGATTTGATTATTTTCTCTTTTTTATTAATCTGGCTAGTGGTCTGTCTATTTTGTTGACCTTTT